>JAODUE010000018.1:408124-457122 GCA_027564755.1 Amblyopsis hoosieri
TCATTGTTGTCACATGAAAAGATATGCTCACATATTTGCAAATATGTGAGGGGTGTACTCACTTTTGTGAGATACTGGCATGCATAACCACCCTGAAACCTCCCACAGCCATTCAATAATTCTCTAAAAACGTACATCTGTCCTTTTATCATATTTTCTGTGGTCCTAGGGGTGAACATGCACTGTACTTATCTGAACCAGAGTTGTGTTGTGTTCGCACTCACAAACGCAGTTCTCCAGAGGGCTCAACATTGTGTTATCTAGGAGGAAACCTTCACGTTCCATGTGCCCGGCGACATGGAGCCATGGGCCGTAAGCTGGAGCAATGTCAGCGACAGCCCGCTTGTGTGTTTGTGCCCGTTTGCTCACATGTTGCTGTCAGGGCTCAATGCTGCATATTTGTGTGTGTCCGTGTGTGTGGAGGGGTGGGTAAAAGGTGTTGTATGTGGCCATGTGTGCATTCAGATGGCAGGCAACAGGCAAAAGGTAGCTGTAACCTCTCGGACTCTGCTGTGGCACAGCAGTGAAAAGTCTGCTTTAGACAGTGGGCAAGAAGCCAGTGGATGACTGCATCATTGTGTGGGCTTTGCAGCTCAGTGAAGGGGAGATTTGATATTTCTCACTCTCACTCGGCCCGTCCTTTAAGCCAGAGCTTCACCCAGGGAACATTCACAAAAGAGTCCACCGTCGTAGCAGGCAGAATCCTGCTACGTGATCTAAAACCAATTTCCCTATTTGAATAAGCTAACACTTATTTCCTTATCTTTCCCTTGCAGTCCAAAAAAATCCAGGCCCAACTGAAAGAACTGCGGTACGGCAAAAAGGATTTAATTTTTAAGGTAAGCCCAAAGTGAAGGGGGGGGGGGGGGGGGATTATTGTTCCCCATTCAAACCAGAGGTAAACAGGTACCCCTGACCACAGTGAAGGGGTGATCATGTCAGGGAAGGTGCTCCAATTAAATGCATCTAAAAATACAAAGCCCCTTCCAGCCAGACAAGAGTCAGTACATTCAATTGGCCTGCACTAATGTAGGTGTCCTCTATTTCCTGCATTACAAGATTCCTTCCATCCTTTTTAATCATGAGGGGTATGTTTCTAAATAGTTTAGACAGCACCGGATGGAGTGGATATGGAATTATGCATCAGGTATTTGAAAATCCTACAGACATAAATTGCAAATGACACCATGGATTGGCACCATTCTGTGGAGAGCTACTATTGTAGAGCATCCATAAATTGCCAGGAACTTGCATTCTTCCCCTGCAGCATTTCGCTATGACAGTGAAATATAATGTAATATCAGAACTAAAAATGAGTATCTGACTGCATACCTATTCACAGTCCTATTGTGTGATAGTGTATGTGTACTTTTACTGGTACAGTGGCTGACCTTTCAGCCATTTCTCGTAGTGTTAACTTACAGTATAGAAATGTCTGTGGCATTTCTGCCACAATGCCCTTTCATAAATGTACAGGTTTATCCATTAGAGCTGTCACTGCAAAGCTTGTTACAGAAATGGTTGGTTTTATTTTTTCAAGCACTTGACTTTACTAGCTTTGACTCACCTATATAGTAACTTCTCAAAACAAAACAGCGGCGGGGGGGGGAATAGGCTTCTAGGTGATACAAGGCTATCATTTACGATGCTATATAACCTATCATAGAATGTATTAGATTTGAATAGGTTTTTTATTGTCATTGTACAGGTACAACAAAATCCAGATTCACTTGCTGAGTGGGCGGTAGATAGATAGATAGATAGATAGATATACAGACCTGCACACAATATGTCGGCCCACATACACCCTTAATATGCCATGGGTATATTGGGTTTATTATTTTAATAAAATATATTAAAAAATGTAAATAAGGCGAAAAATGCAGTGAGGTAACTCTTGTGCCTAATATGTTTTGCACACATAAGTAACACATAGGTGAGAAATGTACAGTTTTTTAGGTTTGTTTATAAAACAACCTATGTCAGTGGATGCAGCTCCCTCTAACTGCCACAGATTGCCCTGTTTCATATAGTCTCCAGAGGATGCAACCTATGTACTACACTGCACTTTAAATGAGACACAGCTATTATCCTAGGGTGTCCTTTTCTTTCTCTATTGCTGGCCTGATGATGGATTGATGCATCGACTTGTTTTCTGGTGTCACTGGCTGTAAATCGCGCTTATTTAATTGCATCATTCACTCACCCAAATCCCTCAATGTCAGCAAACTTTCATGTGGGCGTTTCGTTATGGCATCATTCTGTTGATTTCCAGTGCCATAGTCATCATTGGACAGTACTCATTGTCGGACAGTACACAATCAAAATATGAGAAATGACAGTGATACATTGTTACGGAAGCGTGTTGCTGCCACACTAGAAAAAATATCGATCAGGTATCACATTAAAACGCGAAAAGTTTCACGTTAAAACATGATAAATTAGCTTCACGTTATAATGTGATAATACTTCCACGTGATATTGCTAATTTAGCTTAGCCCCCTAGACTACACTTTACTAGCCTATAGCTCACAGCAGCATCACCTACTGTACTGTAGCCTATACGGTGAAACTATCACGTTATAAAGTGAAACTGTCTTTTCCCGTTAGAATGTGATAGCCTACTGTTTTTCGTAATACTGTACATGTCATGGCAGCAATACATCATTGACATTTTGCCTATCAAAATAATGTAACTTCCCTGTAACTTCTGTTTTAATGTTCAGTATTAGACAGAGAAGGAAAAAGATCATGAAGATGCCAAGGGACCCTGAACAATTGGATTTTCTGAACAATTGGAGTTTTGACAGTCATATCGTACTGTACCATGTAAAAATGCCTTTTGACACACAATGTCACAATAAGTGTAATGGCATCATAAGTTTGAAAATATATAAACCTAGTACAAATGGAGATATTCCAAATGTAATGTGGGTTTTGGTTGTGCAAATAATTACAATTGCTTTTTAAATTAAATTATTATTTATTTTTCTATTTCATGTGTTGTGGTCCAAATATATAGTATACACATATACATACAGTACATATAGGTTATGATCATAACATGAATATTACATAAACTCAGTCAACAAAAACAATAGGTATTGTTGTATCAACAACTCTTTAAACATTTAACTGATAGATTTTTCAAACATCAATTATCAGCTAAATATCCGGTTTATTGTCAGTGAACTGTATATCAACACACTTAAAATCTGCTGTATTATTCAAAGTAGTGTATAGACAGTGCATGAAATAGGCACCCCTTCAGGTAATCTAAACCCCACCCTGCAAAGGGGTGGACTGTATATTTTTCCACCTCGTCTATCTACAGTATAGTGTTTTTGCAGCGGCATAAAGAAATTATTTAGCGTCCCCTTGACCCACCATTTGATCGATCACACTGTTGTGTAAACGTTGTATTCCTATATTGTATTTGAATATTGTATTCACTGTATTTGCATTTAACTGTAAAACAAGAGCAGGGTCTATGCCAGTAAGGTCAATGCACACATGCAGTGTCATGGAATGCACATTTAATGACATTCAAAACGTAAATAAAAATTGACAAAGAAATCATTAGATTCAGAGCATTTATATGGATTTGACACTGAAGAAATGATTAGAACAGTGTTCTGTACATTGACATTGACGCATGTCAGTGGCTGTTTGCCAGTTTAAAATAACCAAGTTCTACGATCTTGCGTGTCCTGACGTGTGTCAGACACCATCATGGTGGCCTTTAGGACTGGCCAGTGCCTCCTCTCATTTGGGCTGCATGAAAGGCTTTCTGGATCAGCGCTTATGTGCTTGAAGTGGTCAGAGTACCATCCTATGATGTTTCTTTGTGCTATTGGCGTAATTGCTCTCTGCTTCCAGAAGGAATATACTCACGTGCACGCATGCACATACACAGTTCACTTCTTTCAGAAGATAGTCTGTAGATTATTTTCATATAAACCTTTAAGGCATTCATTCCTCAAACTATTTACTTATAGTGTTTTACTACAAAAGACAGAAACTTTTCTGGCAGCTTTTATAACAAATAAAATAAATACTTTGTCATCAACTTGTATTGCTTTATTGTTTCTATAAAATTGAATATCTTATTATGGTCCCTGTTCCCAATGGCAGTAAATGGCAGTTTATAATGTTCTTAGACTTTGTTAAGCCCTTAAAAGGAGCTGTACACTGCAGGTAGGATTGCTACAGTATACTGTATATTGAATTTATATATGTAATTTGTTAGAAATGCCCTAGACATCCATCAACTATCTACGAGTCAAATGCTCTATAACAATATGTGCTCTGGTTGATAGCCCCTGACACTATATGTCGATTTAGACTTTACGCCACTCTCGGAGATTTCTGACCAATCAAGGCCTCTTTACCCGATTGGTCCGGCCAATCTACCTTGCTCGTCAATCACATGAATGTGCAATTACTGCCCTACAGCAGCTATAAAGGAGAAGTTTGTCATGTGTACGAGGTCACAGAGCAGAGTCAGAATGATAGGCTACTGTATAGGTTTTAGGTACCAATAGTGTTTATAAGTGTTTGATAAATGTCCGATAATGCATGCGTGTGCATTGTTTTAATCCAGTTTTTCACAAATTAGCATCCAGACATTTTGGGGTTGCCAAAAGTAGTTCACCATAAATTACAGTTTGCTTGGTGTTTGGAGGTGAATTGTTAGTTCTGCTCATGCATGCATGCGTGTCTCATATAAAAATGCTAGAATATGAGATTTTCAAAGAGCATATATGAAAGTACATAATTATACTACTTTGAACACTGACAACGTTTAATGTCCTTCTATTCTTTTCCAATTACACTGCAAATACTGTGTTGCATATGGGAAGGGAATTCTGTTGTCATCCTTTGTAACCAATAATTCAGTTATCCTAGCTTTCACTTGCCATTTGCCACAAGATTATCTAAGCAATTCTCCTTGCTCATGATTATTTAACACAGCAGTTAATGAATGCTTCATGTCAAAGTCCAAAGAACATTTATTTTAAATGGAAGACAGAACTGATTCGTTGGGTTTCTTTGTGGAAAATGCTGTACTGTCCTTGATGGTTGTTGAACTAAAACAAATGATACTGAAAATAAAGCCTCCATATCCAGACTGTGCTGATGAAAAACTCAATATAAACCAAGAATTAGCATAGATCAGTTTCAACACTTCAATTCAAATCAATGTAAGCAATTTCAGTAAGGCATTTCAGCACAATAGCATTCATACACTGAATGTAGCAGTCACCACTGAGGCCAGTTTCTCTGTAAAACCTGCTTCCCTTCCCCTTGTTGCTGATCAATTAAGAGTTATTGCAATCAACCTGTCATAATTAGTGTCAACCTAACACAGACTACTGCATTCAAAGAAATTGAGTTTTGCATTATCGTCCCTGGCACAGTCTATTCTAATCTACTTTTTAAACGTTGACATTAATAATGGATATTCTGACCCACTGGCACAAGACAAACTACAGATCTATGTGTAATAGATAACCACATTAACAACATCATTTATAATAAGATGCTAGGACTTTCAATCTTTTAATGTCTTAACTGCATGTGAATTACTGTAAATTAACTGTAATTACTGATACATGTAATATAGTTTGTCCATATATTCAGGTAGATTGCAGACCTGAAAGAGTTACAAGAAATATACTAAAAACAATATGTCAGGTTCATATTTGTTAACATTGCTGGTCAGACAACCAAATGTTTTGTTATTTTCTCCACCAGGGGCAGCAGCTAATGGATTTGGAAAACAAATTAGCCATAGCCAAGGAAGAGCTAGAGAAGACTGCTCTTGACAAGGTGACTAAGACATATAGTTTAGCCTACCTCTACAGTAGTTTCTTTTATTATAATAAATGTCTGATTTGTTTCTTAGCTTGTTATATGGCATAGTTTTGTTCAGAGCTAATCTCTCTGAACTGTTTCAATACTTATGGATGACAGATCCCAAAGGAGAGATGTCATCAAAATAAATGTGATGGATGAGGCATAATGCACCATTGTGTGTGGCAAGAAGCATGGTGCTCTCTTGCGCAGGTTTCATTATTTTCCTATTCTTTGATGTGTGGTGTAAAGGTGAAATAAGTCTGTGTGGGAGCAAAGAAAGACATCTGCTCATTATTATGAATTCCAGTGAGGGCTGAGTGCATGTTTGATTATCTCACTGTGCTATGTAGCCTGAATGTGTTCTGTGGATTTTATATGCTGAGTCGTTTTTCATTCTTTTACATGTAAATAGGGACTAGTTAGAAAACAGCATATTGAATGACAGGTGGTGAATATGTGACTGCTCACAGCGACGGAAGCAATATACAGAATGTTCTCTTATAACATGGAGAGTAATCATATTCACTGGACAGGAGTCTCAACTGAAGGCGCTGAAGGACACAGTTCACATTTGCTTCTCGGCTGTCCTACACGACCAGACCAGTAGCAGCCACAGATTTCCCACAGCTCCAAGCAACTTGTTCAGATACTCATCACTCATCAACAGCTCCAGAGTCACCTTCCAGCAGCCACATGCCAAGGTACTTCAATACTCCTACAATCCAAATGAAAGTGTTACAGTACAGTATCATGTAAACAAACGGTCAGTTTATGACTAGAGGGTATTCATATTATGTTTAAGTAACTACTGGTGCACCAAAATGTGCTGGACATATTATGACGCAAATTATAGATAGTTTGTTTATATACCAGAACTACCATTGCTGCCATCTTTATTTTTGTATTATCCTTGGTGAAAGTTTTCAGTAGTTCTTTTTCAGACATCTCTATTTCATAGCCATATTGTTTTACCGTGTGCTACAGTATATCATTGTAAAAAGCATGGACCCCTGAATAAAGGGTCAGAAACAGCTTTGTTACCCCTGTTACAGTCATTCTTTGAAAAAGACTAAAAGGGTGGGCTTATAGCTTCTCTAATAACATGACCAGTAGATTTTCTTTTCTTATACCTTGGTTATTCACTTTTCTATACACACAGCTCACATAAGACACTGGCTGCAGTGTTCAATGTGTTAGATGACTGTTAACACATTACAAGTGGCTATTTGTCAATCTGATGCTCTGGCTGATCACTCTCCAGATAATTAGCCTGCAAAACAATTACAGCTGAATATAACAACAGAGCAAACATGGTTCCAGAAGTTGTTCAATCAGAATAATAATGTCTAGGTCATTTATGTCACTATTTATATTCCATGGCTCTGGAGCACTGAGGCAAACCCAAATTATTCCAGGGTTATATTAGAAGGTCTGGTATGTTGGACTTATAATTTGTTCAATGGCATTATTAATTGAAGGTGACGCATTCTTTGTTTGGAGCCTGTAAAACCCAATGTCACCGTAAAGTGAACCTGGCTTGGCCCGAGGTAGGCCTATATTGTTCATGGAATGGCTGAGCATCTGGTTTCTGGTGGCCAGAGGTATTGTTCAGCTTGCGCTAGGCACAATTGGCTCAGCCTCCCAGATATAGTGCTAGGTCCACTGGGCAACCCCTCTGGTGCAGTACCGTGAAATCATCTTTTCATAGTAATGATCATTTTTCAAAAGGTGTCTCACTGTGACCTGAGTGAATTAAGGCTCCCGTCCTTTCCATTTCGGTAAGATTAAACCTTTGTTAGAATTTCATGTTTACTTTTTACACTGTTTCATTATGAAATTACGGTTCAAACAATTGTTTTTATTGAATGACCATGGCAGAGGCACATTTTCGATTAGCCGTCTGAAGCTAAAGGTTTAAAGGTTTAGTACTGTAAATATTGGTTGGAAATTATGAAGTTATATATGAAAACAATGAGGCTTATGTATCAACGTTATATTTATGATAAACCAGCAAGGCAAAACTAGCCTCAATTATGCTACACCCGTCTCATGTTTTCCAGTGATATATAGGCACATTTGAATGTTGTTAAGTAACACTTCAGTGTTTCAGGCCTATTTATTGCTTGATCCCATAAAATTAGGTGCCTGTTTAAGAGCAAGTAAAGATTTATTTTTAATGTTTTTAACCTTTATTTTACTATTCAGACAAATGCCTCTACTGGGGAGAGGACAGGAGAAACTGGAAAATCAATATAAAAGATGACTGCAAAGAATTTTGGAAATATGATTATACTGTATATTTTGAGTAGACACAGGGTTATTACTAATGAAACACTTATGTTATCGGGCCAATGTTTCAGGGTTTTACTGAGTCGGTTTTGTTTTACTTTTCCCGGTACACATTGTGCAAATCAACCTTTCACACCACAATTAAATAGTATCACTATGTTAAATCAGTGTCATATTCCATCCCTTCATTTTGTGACAGAATCACTATGAAAATAATTGGAGCAATCTCTTCTGTGTTTCTGTATCGGCATTGGTTTTCAGAAACAAAAGATGTAGCTCAAATATAGAGCAGTATGCACTGTGTGCTATCTACTCATATTCCCCAGCACAAGCACAGCCATGTCAACTTTAATCAGAGATTGTGTAAGTTCTTATTTCTGAAAAAGTAGCCGCTGCAGCCACTTTGAAATCATCACGTTGGCCACAGTGCTGCAGTGTCTTATCTGCCATGATCCCGGTGCGCAACTCTGCCTTTAAGAGGCTTTTCTCTCCTCGATGCAGTCAGAATCGACTCTGCCTCTCTTTCGTGGGCGCCTACGACATTCGACATGCCAGCCAGAGGACGTTATATACAGCTCTTTCAGATCACGCTTCAATACCAGCATCTACACCACCGTCACCAATGTCCCTGCAGCACAGCCTCCTAAAGGAATGTACTGTAATGGACACTTTACATCCAGTTAGAAACTCAGTCACTGTTAAGGTGAAGCAACACGACTTCATTATAGCAGATGGGGACATCTCATTCTTCTTTTTCTACCAAATGCTACAATGCCACACTGTTGCTGATGCTTAAAGAAAGGACAAGAAGGCATTACATTGTTTTATGGTAACATATTTAATATAGAATCACCCTGTTCATTAGCATACAAAGAGCACTGCTTGACTGCATTCCTGGGCCGATGCCCACACCACTGTCCTCTCCTGTAGCCACAATACTCTGACAGTGTGCTTGATGAATCCACGAGGACCATCACTGAAGACATTACTGTGGCGCTCCATCTGGCTACATTGTCTGTGGACCGGGGCTGGAAGGTGGGTCACATCCCATTTAGATTAGTGTTGAAGAATGACCCACATTAAGGGCAACATAGCACCACAGTTGGCGTGAAAGAACCACGTCTCTCACTGTAAGGAGTTGGATACCAAGTCACTCAGAGGCAAATGTCAAGCACTTGGCTCTGTTCAAGGCCTTGGGCTTTGCTCTGTTATCCCCATGAATGAGATCAATGGGTTCAATTATACAGTATGCTCACAAAATGGACCTGTTCAGGGTGTGATTACATCTGTTATCACTAGTTCTGCTGTGTATTTCTCTATTTATCTTTTTAACAGAAGTGAAGGGCAGCTGCCTTCTTATTCGTGGGTCTGCATGAGTGATCATGCTGCTATTATAATGGTAATGTTCAGAAGTAGTATAAATATCCAGCATTGAAATTGATCCAAAAGGTGAAAGCGTTTCATAATGCACTTCAACCGCTTTCTGTCTTTTTTTTTTTTCTTTCTTTTTTTGCATTGTATTTCTGATTTCAAAGTAGATAAGGGCCTAAGATCTTTCCTCAACTACATGTAGTACTTTTCAGCCTAATTGTCATACTTAACATAATGGACTTCAAGCTCTTGTGGAGACCAGACATAATGGCCTCTATTTTCCTTACACTTAGATATGCGCACACACACAGGCACACAAACAAAGACGTACTGTCTCACACACACACACACCCACGGCCCCTGCCAAGTGAAAGATTCATTAGCGAAGGGTTGCAGGGATCAGCCAGACCGGACAGGAAGCTGCTTCATATTTAACAGTCTACAGGAGGAAGCCAAATCCTGTGCTCCGATAACATGTAATTCTCCTCTAAGTAATGGGAGATGATGTCTCAGATGCTTGGGGTGTTGCGCCTGAGGAAAAATCAGACATTTCATTACCCTGATCTCAGCACTTGCTGTTTACTTGCATGATTGCTTGCTTGTCTGGATAAAGCCGGACACTCCTGTATAGCACATTTCAAGTTTTCTGTGGAGTTGTGTGGACGGCATAGATAGGGTGACTGCTTGTTACAGAGTTGATTTGCTTGAAATATATGCAACACTTTGGCAATCAACATCTTAATGTCCCAGTATAATCATATACTGTAAATTTACACTTAACAAGCATATTGTTTGAATTGTTATTATGTGTCACATAATTTAATAAAAACATATTTTAATATTGTATACGATAGCAATACATAAATGTTTTTTATTGAAAAGTAAAAAATAAGTGTTTCTCGCAGGGCAGGTCTGGACAGGTTTCTGTGGACATTTATGAAATTGCAGGTTATGCTTTAAGATATTTGTTGTCTCCCAGGCTGAGAGAACAATGTATACTAACAGATCACAGAGTGAAAGGCTCTGCTGCTCCCACAGCTGTTCTGTAGATTTCTGCTGATTTTGATGGATGCCGTCCACGCATAGGAAATTATTCATGTTCATCCAAAAAGGGTCCCCTCCATTTTCCCTGAACCTGCAGAAAAAAAAGCTGTTCCTTCATCTGACAAACCAAGAATTGAGGGTGACATTGACATGTTTAGATAGCCTCTGTTCACATTGCAACCACTTCGCTTTATGTTCTCAAGAGACCACTTTTGACCCAGTTAAGGAAAAGTACAGTGTTAGACTCGACTTTACAGAGCTGAAGCAGAAACACAAGTGCTTTTGGGCGAAGTGTGGCATACAAAATCACAGTTTTACAGGCTTGTGCCGGCAGAGGTGTCGGCACACTCTGAAAGAAGAGGAACGCGTAGCAAATATAATCTGCTACATACAGTGGGAAGACACTCACAGGTAGAGACTGCACACTCCTGTGTTACATGGGAGATACAGAGCGGTACTGTGCACTGCCTGCACGTGCTCCCTGCTTATAGACCCGCTATAAATCAAACATGCAACCAAGGTAGAATGCAGAATGTACATCAGTCTCGTGACTACTGTATTCACATTTGGGCTATTTGAGAAGGAGTGCATTCACTCACACTATGAAAATAGATGGCTTCATATTGGTGCACAGCAGTAGAACCATTTCTTTGTAATGTAAGATCAGTCTGTGGTTCATAACAGCATATATCAGTAGAGCACGGTCGTGAGTGTTATACTGTATAAACACCAGTTATGCTGTGTTATAATTCAACATTATTCTCAAATATAGCAAGGCATGATTAACTAACCCCTTAACACCGGTAATCAGATTATTGGAACAGCTGTTAAACATTTGCACATTTCCACTGACAGCCGAAACGTCACATGCCCCCTCTTTCACAGGATATCTCAAAAGTCCAGAGAATTGTCAGCGCCAATAAATTGCCCATGAACGCTGGGATAATGAGGAGAGAGGGTGGCAGCGGTAAGGAGTGCCAGATGGAAAAGGTGAGCGTGTACACTAATTGAGCTGTAATGGCCTATGTGTGACCCGGGGAACCGACTGCATCAGGTTTTCAGAATGTGTGTTTTATGGAATGTGCGTTTGCATTCGCGGTCACAAATCACGACGAGCCACTTTAAATGCAGGTGTCTCCTACCGGTTCTATCCGGTTCTTAACACAGGTCCTCGAGACCTCACCTCTCAAGGGCTCTCTCAGACGCACCATAGTTTATCTATTCATTTAGGCGCTAATATGGTATGACCGTGCATACAGTAAATGCAGTCATTTGGATAATTTAACCACGGTTCCTAATGCAACAGCACTGGTACACAATCTCAATTACACACACACACACACACGTAGCTTTTGGATTTGCTTTACTGTAACCCAGTACACATTTGGCCCTGAGCTGACTTGCCACTTGGAAGAGGTTGAAGTGCCCTGCTGGGACACTTGTTGATAATAGTAGTAAAGTGGGTGGGCACAAAGACTCATTCACACCTCCCATTCAGAGCATGTTGTCTGTTCCATTCAGCAAACATGTCACGCAGAGCGCCGCCTGCTCATAACAATGCATCGTAGTAGCATGGTCACAGGCACAAGCAGTTCACACATCGTAGTAACGTGGAGCGTTCTGGCAGGCCACGCCTGTGCCTTGTCGACTATCAGCTAACAGTCAGCCGCCGCTCAGCTGATCCACGTCGCCCGGCCGACTCGCCCTGACCTATTCACTGGCCCTTAGCGGGCGCACGCTTCTTTTGAAACGGATCTCCGCCGTTTTTTCTCTCTCGCTGAGTACATTGCGGACCTCCCGCCCCCCCACCCCCACCCCTTCTCCTCCACTTGCTCTGTTCTGTTGTGATGCTTGTCTTCTGCTCTGTGTACAGTATGAGTGTGTGTCATGTTAGCGTATGCTTCGGGCTTGTTTACAGCATGATTGTGTTTGGGGGGTTAAATACCTGTTAGATACTCACACACGTGTGTATGAGGAGGAGCCTTAGCGACGACTAAGCCATTCTGTTTATCACATTCTGCTTAGGTCCTAATCCGTTACTTCTACTGTACCGTATGATAGTGGCTTGACCGAAATTGTTTCATGCACAATTAGTTAAACAACAGAAATTGCATGGACAGAGTATGCAGGGTTCAAGGGTTGGGGTCCATTGAGCCTTTTGACATGTCGTTACTATTACTTATTACACAGGCTATGATAGGTCACTGGAGAGAGGGCCGAGTGGTTCCAGACAGACAGGAAATTACCCTCCATGGAAAACCTGTCAGAGATTGCACCTTAATGAAATGGTGCCAAAAACAATGTTCACTGGTGTCCCATAATGGATTATATCATCTAGGCATATAAAATGGAAAGTCCTGCAGCAAGAAGGGAAACATTCAGATATATATATGATTAGAAATGTTTGAAACCAAGACTCATGCACACAGCTCATGAACACCACCAGATATCCCTTGTCATTGTGCTGTTGGGTTGGCAATTAGCATTAGAAATGAGCAAGGACAGATTGTATGTATGAGCAGATAAAATTAGCATTTTCAACTTTTTCAACGTTTTTTAGTGTCATAGGTGATCTATAGTCTGTCTCATTAAAGTATTTTAAGGGCCTTAATCATTTGAAGCAATGCAGCTGTGTTTTGTGTTTCCTAAAGCTTGTTTATTCAGCTAAAATAAAATATTATAGCAAATTTCTTGTTCGACAGACTGTAACATGCATCTAAGCATTCTCAGGTACAGTATGCTACTTCAAGCAGAATAAATGTAGCTACTGCAGTATTTACTAATGCACTTTAAGTGAATTTTAATTCAACATCTTACAAAACTAATGACTAATAACAAAATACTTTTTGTAAACTACAGGCAAACAGGCACAAGCAGATGTTCTATACATTTTCTAGATATATTTGAGTACTTAATCAGTGTTTCCTATGTATTCATCTTTCAATGATGGATTCTTACTCAAAGGCACATAGCATTGCAATGCCATATCTGCTTTTGAATATTATGGACTATTGATTGTCCTATTGTTGATTTTTCTTATTCTATTTATTCTCAAAATTGAATTAGTCTAAATAGTTATTGTAACAATAAGAATATACTAGCTATGGGAAAGCCCTTCTGTACATGTAACAAATGTGCGTTAATGTACATAAAATGAACATGCTGTATTAACATCTTAAAGGTAAAGTCAACGATTGCAAGCTAAATGTAAGCTAATACACTTTTTGTCAAATTCAACAATTATCTCCTTGCATTTCGCTAGCTTCTAGCCCTGGCTCTGTATATAGTAACACAGACAAAGTGGTGAACACCGCTCATATTAATAAAGCTGTAGCACTATGCAATTGCTTCACAATGGTTGCTTCACAATGCTACTGTAGCTTCAACGAGCGAGGCGCCGCCACGGAGGACCGTGAAGCGATACTGTTTTGATTTGAGCTCAAAGTTAGCAAGAATGACTGACCCTGCCTTTAATAGTCTCCCCATCTACTGTACTGTAGCCCCACCACATAATCTGTAGCCAAATAGAAACACACTGACTGATGTATTCTTCTCATCTTTTAGACTGGGAAGGACTGTTTCCAGAACCAAACAGAGGGATCATCTCTGGGAAGTAAAAAGCTTCTAGAGAAACATCAGGTGACCGTTACTAGAAATCTATTCCAAGTGTTTACAGACAGAGCTCCCATTGATGTATTGAACTGCTATTTAGTTTGAAGCCCAACAGAAATTGTGTGTCATGTTTCCTTCTCCTGTCAGATGTCAGTGGTTACAAGGATAGTGTTGAGACAGAGGTATATTTCTTTGGGGGTTATTTTGTTGCCCCTGCGTTCCATGCATGGTGCCCTAAACGAAACATATTTACAAAAGTGCAATTAATTGCCTCATTGAATTGCCCAACAGATCGAAAAGATTTAGATGTTAAAAGATTGAAAGATTATCTTTTGTAAAGCCAAGGGAAGGTCTGTGTATATGTGTGTGTGTGTGTGCGTGTGCGTGTGCGTGTGTGTGTGATGTATGTGTGCAAGATCCCACTTAATTATAGCCAGGCAAACAGCCTGGTGAAATATGATAGTCACTGTATCAAGCGCTGCTAGACCTATGCATATCTGAGGTGCTCATCATCCTGAATTGAGTCACACCTGCTTGGAGGGGGCAGATGGTAGCGCACAACGGCTCATCTCATAATGGTGTAGTGCAATACTGTGTAACTGAGTGGCAAGGTTACACACATTTCACCAACTGAAAAGGGAAAATTGCTGTTTTAAAGACACAGCAGCGAATTAGCATACACATCTCCCTTGAATTATTTAGTAGGAATCAAATTTAGCTGATACGTGAGAAATATAATATACCCTATTAGTCTTCGACGGTAATCTAATTTAAAATGTGTAATTTTAAATATTTTGGTTTTATTATTAAATGTGCTAAATATTATTACTGTGATGAATCTAGCAACTATTGTACTTTTTTGGCAATATCATGTCTCTGTTAATATTATCTGCGAGCTTCAAAATATGCTACCCCAACTCCTTTACCTATGATGTGTATGCCTTAATATTAATCCACAATTTTCTCCACTTTGTGATGAAAATCAGTTTGACCTCCGTTCTTTCTCAAAAACATTCTTCTAGTGTTCTAGTGAACTTGTCAAAGGCTGTGCTGATTCAACACTGACAGTACTGTACAAATAGAATAAATGCTAAAGTTTTCTAGCTCTTTTGATGTTATGTAATTACCTGCTCCTAACTGAAGCACTTAGGAATGTGTTATGTTGTGAGTTCTCTGAATGCAACTCAAAGCACTTGAACAATATATCCAGCTCTAGTAGTGATTACCAAGGGCACTGTTCTAATAGAATACCGTTATTTGTGATAACTGTACGTCTGTTTCAGCTGCTATCGACAAAATTATTGTAAGTCGCTTTGGTTAAAAGTGTCTTCTAAATGACAAAATGTAAATGTAAATCACGTAGCGCAACCAAAGGATTATTTTTAATCCCAAAAGCCAGCATGTGGATTTATACTGAGGGATAGGACACTATAGAGGCAAGGGTTTAACAAAAGTTCGATCATCGCGTTAAAGTAAATATGCTTCTTTAATAGCTAAATATATCCTCAACATAGGACTAACAGTGAATACTTGTCAGTCAATATTCCTGAAACCTTGACACCAGTGCTGTGAGTCTTAGCCATGACTTACATGAATCCATTAAAAAGCATGTGGAAGCATGCCAGATGAAATGAAAAATCCCAGTAAAGTAAGGAAAGGTAATCCAAAAATCAAATGATCTGACCTGTAAGAGGACTTGTACCACCTAAACCGTTGCACAAGAGGAATCCCCACTGGCCCTCCACCTACGTTTCAGTGCTTTGCTAATAAAGTCGACATGAGGTCCTTCCCTGCATGTTAATGGTTTATATGGGTAACGTACCGCACTTCAGGATGTTCAAACACAGTGGCAAACTCCGTGGTCTGCCTTTACTGTAAGTCCATTTTGTGTAGAGCTCCTAAACACACCATCCACCTCTTTGTTTTTGTGCACATACACACCAATAAATGCACTATATACCCAATCTATCTCTCACTTAATTTCAGAATTGCTTTAATCTAAAAATGTAATTATATTTTTATGCGACTTGGTGGTGTTGTTCCAGAAGGGTAGATTAAAAAAAAATGCTTATTGATGACAATGTGGTATTTTTATGATTTGTACAGATACACGTTTGTTGTTGTTGTTGTTTTACTGTAGTAGCATCATTGCTAATGAAACACACAAAATGCAGTGATTAATGTTTTGGATGTTCTCATGGGATTTTTGCTTCCAACAAATAGGCCTAATCTAGGCTGCATAAAATCCACTGTAAATACCAGCATGTCTGTTATGATAAACCAGTAAAATGTGTCAGTTTATCACAATTGTATTCAGATGAACAAACTGCAAAGTAAACGATTTCTCTGAATCAGATAATGAACCATTATTAGTATCATACCAGTTTAACATTTTAATTTATTCCACAAATCCATCTTGCATTAGTATTTGAGTCTTCAACCAGTGTGATACAGTAGATGTGGGATGAGGAGCTACAGTATATTGCTACAATAAACTAAGCTAAGATATAGAATATTGACATTGTATACAGCCAACGGTTTGACTGTTTCACTATTGATTTAAGACACTATAAGTAAAGGGCAGATTTCCAAAAATGTGATGCTGTAAGGTCATGCTCAGGAATGTTTTCCAGCATCCTGTCTTTTCATTACTTTAAAGTATTGGAATAAATGTTGTGTCTTTTTTGTGTTGCTGTAAGCTACTTGATAGAACTCTAACCCACTGCTTCACAGACTATATAGAGAAATTAATCATTTCCAAACCAGCAAGCCTCAAGGCACCCTCCAATGTGACAGTGGTAAAACACAACACAGTTATTTGTTACTTTGCGCTACGTTTGGGAATTAGTGTCTTGTGCCAGTATGCGCTCTTCAAACACACCGTTTAAAATACACAATATGTTGATGAGTATAGGAAGGTGCTCTTGAATGTCTTTATTCACTATAGGAAATATCTCCCTTTTGTGTCCCAATGAGATTGAATTTAAGTGTGTCCCTTCAGTATACAGAACAACACACGTCCTGTGTGGACTATTGTTGTGTCAGTCTTGCTCATTACGAACCCTTGTCTTCTGAACAGCAAAGGAGCCAAGCACAGATGGGAAAAGCCGACACAAAGCGCTCACATGACGGCGAGGAAGCAGGCGAAGGCACAAAGACAAATAAACACAATTGAGCGAACGGCATACCAACCAAAATGCAGAAACACCTGCCTTGCCTGGAGGATCTTTCTAAGAGCACACACACAAACACACACACACACACACACACACATTTGCGTGCACAAACACACAAAGAGCACGTGTGCATGCACACGTGTGCACATGCTCGCACACATGCTTTTTACAAGATTACTGTACACGTACATATACACTGTTGTTTGCAAATGCTGAGAGCACTTCAACTGTTAGCGAGTTTCTCAATGAATTTCAAACTATCATTTGAAAAGCTCCATAGTAAGACGGCATGCATTCTAGACTTCTTTTAAAGGTACAGTAGCAATGACACTGGTAACTTCTTTCATAATTGTTCATCTGTTGTTCAGTTAATTGATTTTTAAGTGTGAGGACACTGATTTCTAAACGTGTGATATTTTTAGTAAAATCCCTTTGCACTGGTGAGGTTTGACACTGTACCCTGTTATAAATAGACCAATTGATTAAGAAAAAAAATTGCTATTGATACCTATCTTATATTATTGTTTGTCACCCATTGTAGCCAGGTTAATTTACTCTTCGATATTTTGAAATGTATAGGCTCAAGTTGGCTGGCCAACTGTTCAACGTTTAATATTTCAGCGCTCTTTCTGCATTTAACAATCCAGAGGCAAAGAGCCAAAGACTCACAATGGGTCGTCTCTCAGAGAATGTGCCATGCACTGAGTAGTTAACTCCTAGCTACATTTATGTGTTATTTGATCTTTCTGTGTCCTTTCAATAAACTGTACATTTTCAGTAAATGTGTGAAGAATAAATGGTTATTTGTGGGAAATACATGAGTGAGTATATCTGTGCTCAATAAAGAAAACGGTTGCCAAAAGGGTTTGCCAAAGAGAGCAATTGCAATGTTAGTAATATTATATATTATGTTACCACTTATTCAATTGCACAAATTAAACCTGCATCCATGACACAAACAGGTTGTATTAAATTATATAACCAAAATGCACACCAAATAAACTCTCTTATGTCATATTTACGAAGAAAGCAGTATATCTTTAACACTGAACCTGCGGGATTAGGAAAGTTATAGTTATGTACAGTAGACTTTATCACTTTGTCATTTTGGTATTGACAATTGACTGGAGTATATTAATTTTCCATACAAGTAATGAAATGTGCCCTATTTTTTTGTAATACTGAATTTAATCAATATTTTACTGCTGCTATACAATGCATCTTTCTGAACATTCCAAGAAAGGACAGACAATAGTTCCCCATTTTATAAGAAATCTTGGAAAATAAGTTGTTTTCATGTGAAGACCTGTGCTGAATTGGGGGGTTTAGCACCCTATTGTTTAATATGGCTTACTGTATCACATTCTATTTGTGTGACATTTGGCGCAGCCACAGGATGCAAGTGAATTCTTCCAGGAAAATATAAGGTGACAGGTGTACAGCTCCATTTTAGCCCTGCAATCCATCTTCGTGGCAAGTTGGAATTCTTCCTTGTGGTCCTGTAGAGCTCTTGCTGAGACCCTTTGCCAAGGCTTTGTGACCCAGGGTGGATTCTGCTGCCTCTGCAAAGAAGGTCCATGCAGTCCAGTGAGGACAGCACTACTGCGATATATTATCTCAATTGTAATACAGTATTTAACAACTAAAACTCTACTTTGTGCAGAAAAGAATATAATAATTCATTGATAATTTTAATACAATACAAAAAGTTAAATTTGCATTACTGACAACCAATAAATGCATACTATTCCACTGCGTTTCTTCATCTTAAATAAATAATATGGCAGGGTGTCGACAAAGGTCAGCATTATTATCCCAGTGAATAACCTTCAGTAAGAAGACCTAATTAAACACTGGCTGTAATTACATAGCTCCTAGCCTTTTTAGCTTCTGCTGTATAGGGTGATGCGATGAGGCTCACATGAATAACTGCAAAATTTTTATGAAGTGCGCACAAGAGTGCCGGTATTGCCCACTTCATTCACTCCTTTATCGGAAACACTCTGAGCTCAGCTTACTAATGCACTTGGAGTAAATTACTTTAATGAGGTGGATGGGTGGTGATGGAGAGACTCCTATTCACTGCTCAAGGGTCAATTTTATATGAGAGCTGTATTCTTCTACACTACACAAAGCACTGCATTACAGCAGGTAACATAGAAATTATTACAATGAATTGATGTTCACAATTGTTCCTGTGAATTTCTGATATTTATATGGGCTTATGATTTCATCATAATTTTTTGTAATCGGGAAATATTTTATATGGATGATTTAACCACAATCTTTAAGTGTGCTGCTGTCTTTAAAGCAAAGATATGTACAGGTTCAAGCTGACTGATTATTAAGTAGCCTATAAACCTTTTTTACATTGCCATCCAGATATGCACATATGCCTTAATTGTTTCGTGTCTGAACATGTTCTTTGTATGTGTATACATTTCATGTATTTTTTCCAGAATGTTTTTTGTCCTTGTTTTTGGAAATACAATGTTTGGAAAAAGAGGACAGGGTTTCATTTAAAACAGGAGAAGGCCTTAATGTAGGACTGGGCTTGGAAATGGAGATCTGTTTTAAACATTGGATTGGTTACTTCTGTTGATTATGGAGTCAACCACTTGTCAACCACTGATTTGTAGTTGGTTACTCATGCAGGAATTGATCACACAAAGCCCATGTCATTTTCTAATCAGGTGTGTAATACAGAGAAAACAATGTAGATGAAACAAGATCTAAAAATGTATGGATTTGACAATACAGCATTGTCTCAAATCAACCAATAAATACATATATAAATACTTTATTATTTTACTTATTAGCTCAATTAAATAATTATTGCTGGTGACAGCAAACAAGACAATATCATAACTCAAAAAATACCTACCCCATCTGTTGTCTTATAATTTCATTGATAGATAAATGGATCTTCTCAATAAAATGAATAAAACTAAATTGATTTATTTAATTCAAAAACGTCCAATTGTATTTTCTATTTGAGTACTGATAGAAATTCAATAGACAGAGCTACCAGTGCACACTAAAAGTTGATACTCTTGTTTGCATTATTAACATTAGTTAATAGAGGATCTGTTTATATCAAAAGAACAAACAAAACACACCTTGAAATACAAGATAAAAAGATAAAAGCATTACGCTATTGCTTGTCTTTATTCATCTTCATTCAAAGCATTGCCTTTATGTATTGTTAATGGAACAGTTGGATTAGTTCAACTGCGGATTCTGCCAATATACAACACATGCACAACTTCATGTCATATCCTCATCAACATTCAAATCAAATGTATCTTGGTGTGTACAGTTCAGTGGAGTTGGGACACCATGCATGGGATGGGACATCCAAGCCAAGTAATTAAGTAATGTTGAAAGTTTTTACATTTATTTTTTAGGCAGTACCAGCTTTTTTAACTATACCTAAAATACAAAATTCTAGAATAAATATGATCTAGGAGCAATTAATAATAACTCATTAATAACTAATTAATTGCATATGTATTGACTTGTGTAATGTCTCCCTGGAGATTTAGTTGAATAAGCGATTTAGTCCTAGATCTTTTAAGCCAAAACTCAATGTTAAATGTAGAGCTGTTGTATCTTTATATTACATATCAACTTTGTATTAATCTTCTTTAAAACATATTTAACATTTTGCAGAACGTCTTTACTCCCTATCCATGTAATGTAGTTAGCATGGGGCAGTGGACTAAATTCACAGGTTCATATTTTAGAAGCATAATACATAAATGGAATGTGTTTTTATTATTTTACCCCAATCTGACTGTTAGTTGTTAAGGCTGTCTGTAACCATTTAGGTTACAACAGTAACAGACAGGCAACAGTAACAGTATAACTTTGTCACTGAGAAAGGAACATTTATCCATCTCTGTAGCACTAATGGCCAGACCTGTCCACAGCTATTTAATATAATTTCAATCCTTGGCTGTTTTGAACTTTTTTGAGGGGGCAAGTAGATTACATATTGTTATATAGACTCCTTATCACTACATTGAATACAGTATAACATTTACAGTAAATAAAGAAAAGAAAGAAAGAAAACGTTGATTACATTTGTATTTAACATTTGATAAAATTAGGAAAAAACAAACTTTCTTGCATCTGAATAATGTTTACTTGACAAAAGATAATCCAATAATTCAAATTATTTCAAGACTGAAACAATAACTGACATGTACAGTATGGCCATATTCCCACAGGTGCAGTGATTACTGATTAGAGGTTGGGTGTGGACTGCTGCATGCCGGTGGTTAGTACACCGGTGAGGATGAACAGGCGTGGAGGGGAGGGGGAGCCCGAAGCCTGCGAGTGCCTCTGGGTTACCCCATGATAGTCGGCTCACAATGCAAGTGCTATAGCCTCTCAGGCATTCACAAGAACATTAGCAAACTTAAAATGTAAAACAATTATTAAATAAAAGAACCCACATCTATAGAAATACAGTATATCTAGAGGTCTTAACAGATATAAGACCTCTAAAGAGTTCTCTAAAGCAAAGGTTCATCTGTCAGTTGTTTTTGCAGTACCTTTTGCCCTGAACTGCTTCAGTTTATGGGAACATTAATTCAGCCAGATGTTATACATACAGCAGAATAAGGATGCTTGCCCACAGTGCATGTACAGAATCAAGTACAGTTTAATTGACATTTGATGCATTTGTATTGATTATTAGCCTTGTGAGACCATACTGATCTAGCAAGGTTTATTTAATTTCACCACGAGAATCTGGAAAGCCTAAAAATCATTGCAATTGTGTTTGAGTAGCAACTGAACTTCCCAATCAGCATCGTGTTTATAGCTGTACAGGCGTAGCTTAGGTTTGTCGACAGCGAAAACAACCAGATAGATCATCCAGTCCCAACTCCCAACAATTTTTTTGAAAGCATGGAAACAGTTTTGATGCACGCTCCCTAGATGGACTTGTGAAAAACAATGAATCTGGCATGTCAGGTTAATTTATTATGAGGTCCAAACACAAGATAAACTATAGTCAGCACTTTGTACAGCTAGTTTTACAGTACTGTGTATGACAGTAATGTGCAGTATAGCAGCCCAGTGACAGCATTAAAAGGACTGGATTGCATTAACTCATATTGAAATCTAACATTTTCCTATTATATGTGGCATAAAAAATAACAGTGTGCAGTAGAAAATAAAGCTCACGAATCACCATTTAATGTTTCAAATAACTAAATCAATATATTGTATGGGCCATACGGTACAGTATGTGTTTTAAACACGTGATAGAAGCCTACAGGTGTATTTACCACTAACCTGATGGGATATTAAAGGTTGCAGCAAACCATTTACAACAGACTTCAGTGACCAGAACTCAAATGAAATGGGAACTTGGGAAATTGTTGACAATAGACACACCAAGATGACTAAGTAGTTAGCTCTGTTGCTGCACAGCAAGAAGGTTTTGGGTTCACATACAGCTATCTGAACCTTAAAGTAAATATCTACAATAATGTATGTGATGTCTCAGGGGGCTCTGGTTTTACCCACACCAAAATATACATGTTACTGTGCAGTACAGTAGGTTGCAGCAATAATCCCCGCTGCCACTGTTTTTTATAAATTAGCATCAAAAAAGAACTTTCATAAGTAATCAAATTTCTGTGGTGGGGGCAGAAAGGAAATCTGAAAGGCAAATAAATCAAATTAAATTAAGTGAAATGACAGTACTTGTGACACAAATGTATAGGCATCTGACACCAATTACAACCACACATACAGTACAATGCTTTGACAGTGCTTGTGAGAAGAGCAGTTAAGAATGAGCTGTCAATTAGTGTACATCACAAATTAAAATAGTTTTGCCCGACAGTGTTACATTCTGATAATGGTAGTTTAGTATGCTTTTGAAAGTATGAAATGAGCCTGAAGGATCTCACCAGTACACTGTATGAGTTTATGAGTCAGATGATCTGATTCATCATGTTATTATCTCACCTACCTTAAAATAAAGATCCATAATGGGGCCGGGAAGGAGTATTTTTTTTGTACACTTGTGAAATTATGTTTAATTTATTTCTTTATTGTTTTATTTATTCATAAAGTAAGGGTCTCAAATATAAGGTTTTTATAAGGCTGCTCTCTCAGAGCCTTTAGTTATTTGAACATTCTCTTAAAGCTCATAAAATGTACTACGGTCCCAACCTTTCTAACTACATTATAGGTACAGAGGTACAAAGAGAAAGCTATAAGGAAAACACATTTATGTCACCATAAACATCAGTATTTGACATGCGCCGATTTTTCGACTGCAGGATCACTGGGCACTTCCCAGGTGGCACCCTAACTCTGTGATAGTGACGTCAATTTCCGAGCATGACAAAGTAAATACTGTACATATTCCTCACACATTAAACTGTTATACGCAAGCTTGTTCATATAATGTTAGGATAGCCTCAATTTCGAGTTGACAGTGTTACAATAAAGTTGCTAACACTTGATTAAATGGCTCCATGACAGCTGTAATTACTTGATAAATTAATATAATGGTGCTAGTTGTCTTCCACCTCACATCATGTCATTAACTAATAAGCACCAAGCCCTGTCCAGACATCTGAAGTACCACCCATGAGTATGTACTTATTTCGCATCTGAAAGGGGTGGATCCTGCACTGGAAAACCGTCTGAATGTGTAGGCGCCCCTTAAACAGCCTGCAAGTTCCTGCTGTGGGAAGATGCCAATTATTGAGGCTCTACCAACCACACAGTCTTAACATAGGCAGTCTTTGCTACAGTATATATTATACTCAAACTGAGCTCAGAACCAATTAATGTAATGCAACAATATTGTCTGTAGGGTCTTTCTTTAAATTAAATTATTTGCTATAAAATAAATATGTTAAAACACCAGTCTGTTATTCCAGCATGACAGTGTTCCGCCCCACTGAGGAAAATGTCAAGTAATGACATTTACACCCACATAGATGTCATTATTGCATAAACTCTGTAAACATCATTACTGTATGTGACGTTTTCCAATGCTAGGATGTGAAGATGAAAGCGAAGTGTCAAAACACTTCTCACCATCTTGTAGAATGGTGGAAAAGTCTTGTGACAGGCAACTCTGCTTTATTTAGTCATTAATCAACATTAATTTTATTCTTTATATTGGATTTAATCTTTTGTGGCCAAACTACATATTTACTTTTACTTTTACATTGTCCTTGTGTGGTTGCGTATTAATACATACCAAACTATGTCAGAACCCAAAGCATACTATATAAATTATGTATTCTAAAGAGAACAGCTACTGGATGATAAATAATGAAATATTGTTCATATCAAATCAAAACATTTGTAAAACTACTGTTTTGCATGCAGAAATACTCCAGAAAGACTGGATATATTGTTCAAATTCTGTTTTGGCTTTCTCTTTATGCAACATTTACAGGATGAAGGGAAGTATATGTTTCATATTTGTAGAAGTTACTGTTGCCACACAATCTGTAGGTGTGTACCAAAATATTCTAAAATGTTACACATTTAACAATGTATTGTTGTACAACACAGTAGCCTGTTAACATTCTACTAGCTTACACTTCAAATTAGGCTACTCTCTCTCTCTCTCTCTCTCGCTCTCACTGTTTCAAAGGCTGAAGCAGAAAAACTTAATATCTTAATCAGGCATGTCAGAATGCCCACCGTATCATCATCAGTATCTACAGTACTGCTATCATTAGCACAATGGAGATGGTGTCCTATGGCACATTACATGCATAACATGCATTAATTAAATATAACTGATAGAAACATCTAAGGTATTTGTGACTAATGTGGTCAGATCATTCTGCATCTGGAGCTCACCTCAAGTATCCTTGTCAATGCACCCTGCTTTTCACTCACACACTTGCATGGTTACCATGGAAACAAGGAGTCTACTGTTCTCCTCACAAAGTGCTGCAGCTCCAAAGTGGACAAAGACTGTCCTTGTAACAACAACTCAGGAATGCAGTATTGTCTACACAACTGCAGACAAGTTAATGGTTGTGGAAAGTGTGTAATGCTTAGGCCATGAATAAGTGCCAATTATCTGAATGTCAGTCACTGCTGACTCTAAAAAAATAAATTAAACGCTCCCGAAATATACATTCTATATGTTCTTTAGTCCTTTGATGCTTCCAAAGACTACATGGGATAAAGAATAGTACAATACATTTTTAATTAGCTGTAAAGGGTGGGAGCACACATGTATTACCACAGACACTATAGTAATTTGAATAAATACATGTAATCAAGAAGATGCGCAATTGCTTTTACGTTAGTTATTTAAAGACACAATTAATACACATAAATACACAGACACAATTAATGGTTCCCATGCTGCAGACCAAGTAGTCTATATGTAAATGTTGCCTTGATTTAATAGTCCCCCGTAGTGGCCTTACAGTAAGTAGCCACCCAAGCAAACAAGCATCAGTGTAATTAATAACAAAACACCCATGACCCAAATGGGTGGCCTCTGATAGCAAGTGGCATTAGCACACATCCCTACATCAACCTCTCTTAGCTGGCAGCCCCCCTCCCCCATGTCTATGTGGCACGTTGGTTTGTTTTGGCCTGCTTCCAGGTCATCTTTCTTATGACAGAGTGGATATGTTTTTGATCTATGGCCCCTAACAGAAATGGACCATAGCTTGTGACGGTCCAGTCCAATTGACAAGAACCCAAAAGTATTTTCAAAAACCCAATTAAAAGTATGTTTAAAAAAAGAAGACACATTCAAGCTCGAAGGTAGTGTTCATTGTGATTATGGTGAACTACTCTTATTGTTCGTCTTATTTTTACTTTGTAAATGAAAGCGCATTTCTGCTGATTAACATGCTACACTTGCCATTATTGTCATTCAGAAGCCTGTTTTTGTAAAGCCTCTGCACAGAGCACCCAGCAATTACATTTATTGAACACCCACTCTTCAACAAGAGTAACTGGTACAACATGAGAATCCATCTGGACCCTGACTGTGGACTGATGGAGGCAAAACACTACAACTGCTTTTGTAGCCTTATCCACTCTAATGACGCTAAACAACTCCCCATATTTCTTGAATGGGAAAATGTTTTCCATTTTCCACCAGTTGTGTATGGTTCTTTAGGTCAGGGCACATCCAGCCTCAAATTTAATTTTTCACTGATTAGAGCTGGTGACTGCAATTATCTCCCCCGGTAAAAGTAATTCCATTTATCATCACCAAGATGGTTAATGTTCAGTAAGTATACAGTGTGTAATATTGAACCGCTTGTGTACTTATACACTGTAGGGGTATTATTTTACATACTGTATTGTTTTGCTTGATTACAGGCAGTTATTCCCAACAATTTACAGTCCTTACAGCTTTAATGTCTCACCCTGAATTTGTCCTCAGATGCTTAGTACGACGCTATAAAAAGTTGGGCCCTGCAAGACTACCTCTGTCCAAAACAGGTGAATGACGTTACTCATTATCAAGTTGACCCAGATATACAGTAGCATGATGTGAGTGAGAAATGTGGACTGTTTTAAAAGCACATAACAGAGTCCCGTGGGTTTCCAAAAGTAGATCAGTGCACCTGAATGGCAGTTGTTTTGTTTTTTGACTGACATTATTGCTGTAACTCATGCATCCAATTCTGTGTGCAGACAGTATAATTAGGCTATATAGTCTTTAGTTAATGGATGTACTAACACACATCGATTTTATTTCTCATTTTCATTCAGTTCACACACTTCTGCAACAGCTTCTGGATTTGAATGTCAATGGGGGTTTAGCACTGGATTAGTGACTTTTTAACAGAACACCCACAGAGGGATTGCTTGAATGGGATGCTCTCTGACATGGATGTTGTAAGTTTCTGGGATGTGTCTTATCAGTCACCATTATTATTATTATTATTATTATTATTATTATTATCTCTACACAGCACACTACCCACAAACTATACCTGCCCACTTGACCCCACTTTTCTTCTCCAAGCCATCTCAAACGACTTCCTACTATACCATACCACAACTTTCTGAACTCTTCTCTATCCAAATGTTTGATACAAGCTTCCTTTAAAGCCGCTAGACCGAGGTACCAAGCCTTGATGCATCCACAGCAAAGAACTACAGACCGGTATCTTTCCTTGCTATGTGCAGCCCTTGAGCATGCTGTCTCTAACTAACTTCTACTTTTGCCATAGCTACACTGAATGTGTAGTGTATGCTTTTTCTCTACATGTGGTATATGCAGCACTTTTACATAAAAATGTAGCCTGGCCGTTACAGCCTGCTCTAAATGCAGTAGCATGTCCAGTATTCAACCAACTTATGTATTTTCTTTCTTCTGAGACCTTCACTGGCTTCCCATATGGCCCACACTCTATTCAAGACACTGGTGTTAGAAGCCAGTATATAGACCCTGCTCTACTTCCATGCAATGGTCAGGTTCCAAACCACAGTGCTTTGATTTACCACCTTGACTGGTCAGCGCGTTAGGAGGCCATAAGAGTTGCTCGACCCAGTCTAGAATGACTTGGCACCGCAATGGTGGAATGAGCTTACTGCACCAGCTAGGATTGCAGAGTCCTTTACTATCTTATGCAAGAGACTTATTAATACACACCTGTTAAGAATCCACTGTGGTCCCTCCAACAGAGGTGGGCAAAGTACACAACTTAATTACTTCAATGTATAAATACAGTGCTCCTGGTCACCTCTTCATCCCTATCTGCCTGGATACGTTTTTGTTATCATAAAAGCATGCTCATACATTAGTTGGTGTCAAATAAAGCCTGTAAGTGTCACATATGTTATTTTAGTATTAAAGTATTAGTAACTGTAGTAAACACTGGTGAGATGTCTTTTCAGGTTAAATAATGTTAAATAATGAATGTGGATGACACTGTTCCAGAGTAAGTTAACCTGAAACAATGAAAAATATAAGTCGCCTGAGATAAAGTTATTCACATTGCTGAAAATGTAATTAGAATTATGCATCTCAAACCCAATTACACTATATAATCACATTACAACATCTGATGAGTATTTGTGTCAAGATTGGTTGCCAATGAAGTGAATAAATAATACTATTTATGGGTTTTAGTGCAGAAACAGTCAAACAATTAGAAATTGAGTCTCTTGATTGTATTGCAAATATAACAAAATATATATTTTTTTAGTTCTATATGTGATTAAATGCATTCAGATTCAAAAGTATTTATTCTGATTTATTGTTAAAACATGCTGTGGTCTATTATTGACCTAAGTGCCACAATTTTCCCACGGCTGAGCATCTGAGCGTCATTCATGCATAAAACACATTGAAAAATCCCATCCACATGATACTTTGGACCCCATGAGGAAGTCTGGGAGGTGTAGTTTTTCTCTGGGTTTGCTTTTCTCTCAAATAACAGGGGAACCAAATTAGGCAACCAAACAACCAACAAAAGTAGTAGTAGCCGGTGTCGTACCCAAAAGTGATTGCCATCCGCATCTACTGTACAGCTGCTCTTAACTGGCTGAAACAGTCAAAACATGCAAATATAGGCCTAATCCTACCTTTATGTCAGTGGTAGGTAGTTTATGTATTATTTCTGCACTGTGTCCTATCCATTAATTTTTACCAGTTTAAAATGTGTGAATATAACCATAAAATGTACTTTTTCATACAGTGATCACTTTTTTGGACAATCACGTTTGTGCACGAGACACGGCACCTGTCAGTGCAGCACCTTCATCAGCGACACTAGTTTAACTAAATGAAAAAGAACTCCCCATTTATTTCGTATTTTGACCGCATTGCTTGTTACAAGCGCTCCCGTGGTCGTCTCATGTTCAACAGTGGACATGATAGGATAAAATCCAGCAACAGAGCCACAACGCTCGCTGTCGTTTTAAAGTAAACATAGACAACATGTTACTCGAATACAAGTGTTTTTTTTTTCTTTACTTTAGTTAAAGTACTGTATTTCAGTGTTGCTTTTAAAATACTTATTTTATTGTTGTATTGTTTCCACAATGCAGTCACAGAGCTTACAGTAATGAATATGCAACTAACATGCAAGTGCTCTGACCTATTGCTTTAAAGTAATGAGTAATGGGAACATTTATGTGGAGTACAATATTTGTCTTTACAATTCAGTTGAGTAGGTCCTAATTATAAAAAATGAATTGTCAAGTAGATACTCGAAAATATACTTAAATATGTACTCAAGTAAGTACTGCTCTACTGTCCACCCCTGACCTCTGTCCAGGCAGGTCAAGGCAAATCATTTCCATTTCCATTAACCTGAGGGTGTTGCTTCTTCTTTTTTGCAAAAACATTTCCATTACTGCCTCTAACTGACTAACCTGTTATACCTGCTAAACAGTGCTTGAATATCTAGACACAGCTAGACAGCTTTCTAGACACCATATATTTTGACTTAAAACAGAGAATGTTTTAAACAAAAGACCAGAAATGACTGGCGTTTCCACAGATTTAAGGGGCATGAATAATAAATAAAGACTACCACCCACTACCTATAGTTTTCACCAGTGTTATTACTGTGTGTCATTATGTGTTGGAACTTTAAAAGAGAGCTAGGGAAAGGGTGACTGGAAAAGCAATAATTTAAACACGATCTCATGAGTTATAAAGGTAACAATGTCACATGTAACATTTTAATTAATTCATGAGGAATATGAATCATGTTCAAGTGGTCTATGTGGTGAACACCTAATCAGGTGCAGGGGTAAAGGCATTATAAAATCATGACTTCTTCATGAAATCATGATGTCCGTGGCTTCCAAAGGTTTATATAGCTATGAAATTACTAATTTAGCAATGGTTATTATTTTGGATGTGAAGAGATATTAATATTGAGTAGCTGACGTCACCTGCCAAACTAAATCATTATCACAGAGGTAACTTAGATGCTGCGTGGCACTGTGAACAGTGAACTACTGTAACAAGCTATCACAATACTGCTCACTAATCACAGCAATTAGCAGGATATGATTGACAATGCAGAGGATATATTGCCACATAATTATTATATTAATTATTATATACATTTTATGATTAAGCACATTTACTCAAAACGTTTTAGGGTGTTTGAATTTATTATCTTATAAACATTTCTGACATTTCAGATCAAGTAACAACCCTCCACCTACATATGTTTATTATCTATACTACAAAGAGATGCCTTCCATTTCAGGTGCTTTCAGAAGGCTTAACACTGAGCTCTGACATTACAAACCACCCACCTCTATAGTTGTCTTCAGCAGAGATTAGCCCTGCACACTCCCACTACAATTAGACTGCACTGACATTAGGATTATCCATAGGCTTACTCCTAGACCCCAACTTATTATCCAGTACATTCTGGCACAGCCATGAATCTTATTAATGGTGAGTTTTATACCAACAATAACAAACACAGGAAAATGCTAAGCATGTGGACTTAAAGCCCACTCAGCATTTATGAGAGCCTATTATATTAACAAACAATATAGTCCAATACAATAATAATAAAAATACCAAGAGTTATAGGTAGTATTTTACTTGATTCCTTCATTTTATTATTCCAATAGCATTTCATCATACTGTACACAACGTTATGAGATTCCTTTTACAGGCATGCATATTGCCTAGCACAAGAACTGACCAGTGACTTCTCACTTGCACACATGCCAAACATACTTTATGTACACACGTTATTGTCAGAACCAAACTCATAGACATTGGCCCATCAGTCATTGATTACCAGATTAATCGCACCTGAGATTTGATACATAAATTTTTCCAATGCCCCAATCTGTGTATTTCACCTGGGACTGAATGTGTCAATATTGTTAAGTCTTGCGAGTGATTATCATGTTTAAACATTTGCCTGGCCATAGACAAAAATACATTCTGTGTTCAATAACTGTTGTTTGCTTCACGTGTTTTGGCTGAACAAACGCTTTCACTCTGGTTTCCATAAGTGACTGTGCCCTATTAGATGTACATGGACAGCAAATCCTGCTGCAACCGAAGAAAGGGCACCACAGAGTGAATCAGGCACAAGGTTCATCCCAGTCTAAGAGTGCATGATTTGTCCATTCTGGTGTGTACCTTGAAGCACATTTAATGAAAGCCACATTTTATAGAGCATTGCATAATCCCCACTGAGCCCCACGTCTCCCACGGGGCTTCTGGTGTAAATGGTTAGAATGTAGGCTTATTCCCTTTTATTTAGTAACACTGAGTTTAGCACAGCTGAACCTGAAACCTAACTATTTTCTTGTAAATACAGTAAATCATATGACTCCTACAGTATGTAGTGTAGTATAGTATACGTATATGAAATCATATTGTTTTGATTAAACCCATATAGAAGGTGTATTCATTTTGGTTTACTGCTTTAGTATGATGAGTTTAACAGTTTGTACAACCTAAAAGGATGTACAGTATTAAGAATAATAAGAATAATATTTTGATCGACGGTGGTGATCGAAACAAGCTATTTGTAATTGTTATTTCAATACACATGTATCAGCTACATTTTGTCTTGTCTACTGTGCATTTAACAAACTGATTAAATGTGTTATTTATGTGATGGCATCATGTTACATCGTGGCAAGTTACTGCTACTGTCTCAATTACACAAATAACACAAATAACACAAATACTAACCACATTATTAAACAAAATAATTCACATTTTCAAACCTTCTTAAAATCTCTGTGATGAAAAAGGTGTGATGGAGCTATGGTGTCCTACCAGAGCAACCGCATGTGGAGCTTGAACCCTTTGAGACTGTGTAATCCATCCTAACAACCTCATACAGTATCCCCACACGATCCCACTCTGCCACTCTGCCCAACAGGACCATGTCTATACAAAAGGAAGGTAGAGCAGCAGTCTTACCTGCAAAAGAACAGTCTTTGACAAATGTATAGGTGGCACTATCAAAAGTACATAACGCTAAACAACAGTCTTGTTTCATCAACCTCTCCTGTAACTCATTTAAAGGTTTAGTCAGCAATTGTAAGCTACAGTAATGCACTTTGTGAAATTCAGCGAAAATCGACTCACGGTCGGCTAGCTGTACGTGCTGTGTGCTTGGTGAAATAATCTGGTGTTTCTACACAGCCCTGGCTATATACATGGACACCACACAACAATATGCCTTGTGTTTCCAATGTGTGGGGTGGAGCTTCTGAGGGAGCACCTACAGTATGTATGGATGTTTTTGTTTTGATCAAGCTCAAATATCAACAAGCTTTCTCCAGAATGACAGACTATACCTTTAATACAGTACGTTATCTGAAACTGTTCTTTGTAAACCTTTGTCAACCTCTTCTCTGTTTGTAGACCTATCACCCATCTATCAATGGCAGTGCACAACTGCACAAAGCCAATAAAGTTGTGATGTTTACTTGAAGTATTTTCTAAATGACCTCCTCTGTACACACCAGCACTCAAAAAGCACAACATTTTCACATAACAAACACACATTCATTTGCGTAACACAAACATTGTTTCTATAACAAACAGCGCACTAAACCAAAACTGAAAGTCGGCTATTACTGTGAGTTATCATGCAATTTTGATGGTTTAATGTGGAATGGAAGAGAGAGAAAAAACTCCTGCAGTGTATTTTCATTGTGATGTGCAGTGAATACAGTAGTAGTACGTGTGCAGAGCATTGATTGGTCAATAACAGGCCGGTGGCCAGGACCCCTGTCTGCCCTCCGGCCATGGTGCAATCTCACCGGAAGCATTGCTTCCTGAAATGCTTCCAGCTATTTACAGCCAATTAAATTAAGCAGCCTATGAATTGTTCTACATCATAAAACAACATTATAAAAGTCACATTGTGGCTGTCACATTGTGAATTTACTCTGTATTCAATGCCATTTGACTGAAGGCTCGCCGGAACATGAACAAGTGCATTACAGCATATGTATAACAATATAACAATGTAGCCCCTATCCATTTAGAGTATCAGAAGGAAATTACTCTAATAATATTCTCAGCACACACCTCACTTTCCCTTCTCTGCGCTGTTGTACGGTGCTGTCACCTTGACTAGAAAGGCATACACGTCTTGCATTTCCCCTGCCGTTCCATCTCCGTTATGACCCGCGGTCAGGGAGAAATCCCCGTGGGGTTGGACTTACAGCTCAGCATATACCTTTATCTAATTATATGACATCTTCAAGGGAGGCCGCTTCAACTCCACTGTCTCCGCATGGCGCCTTATATTCTATTCCTTTTCATACTGAACTTTTTTGTGCATGTTCAAAGCAGTCCTTTAATGCTTGCTGCGCAGTCAGCAGCCCAGCACAGAGGAGCAGGAGGAGCTGTGAGCTGGCCAGCAGGAAAAAGGTGGATACGCTTTCCTTTTCCACATTCATCGATGGATCTGTCGGTAAAATTGGCCCATTTGATCTTTAGCTCCGTCCAGATTTGTCCTGTCTATCACGGCAACAGAAAAATTGGATTGGCTGCAAGAGGATGAGGCAGAGAAATATAGAGGAGAAATAGGATATAAAACTTGCTCTACTGATCTCTTCTATCAAACGACAAATGCAGGGTAGCCTGATGATCTGGTTGTTCAAGTCACAGACTCGCGCCTCGACATGGCCCCACCTGTAAACACCATTATTGCCTGTTGTACTCACTGTAAGTCGGTTTGGATAAAAGCATCTGCTGAATCAGTTGTATAAGAAAACAGTTTTATTGTTGTTTTATTTTAATTCATGGAAGAATGATTGCATTAGGATGTTCTGTTAAATTCCTGTAGGCTGTTGAATAGAGCCTGACACCAAATTAACAACATTTCTCCCCGCTTAACAACAGCTGTGAATTTCTGCCGCCAAGCCATTCCAGCAGATGCAAGATAATGTATTTTAATTGACCACATATTGGCATGATTCCTAGCACTTTCCATTAGTGCATTAGTATCATTGTTTTCTTTTCTTGTTTGTTGAAATGGTTTTCTCTATAGCCTATGCTTGTAAGATGTATCTTTGCTGGTTTTCTGACAGACTTTCAACATTTTTGAATCATCCACGATTGTGAATATTGCACTGAAATTACATGTACTGTAAACAACTATATGTAATAGTAATGTAATTTATACATATTCTGTTTTCTAGAATTCAATCTGCAGTAAAGGCGGAATGACCGGAATGACCTCTGCTTTTATGTGAAATAAAACAAACATTCGGTGTGTTGTAAAATCAACACCCAATGACGGTGTTTATTTCATTAAGTGTGTCTTAATTATAAAGCTTTTCAAATTGGCTATAGGCAAGTGTAATTTAAAATAGAATACATTACCCTACAACTGTGTTCGGGTCCATTTTGACTCGCTTTCAATTTTAAAGGTGTGAAACATGCTTTGTTTTTTCTGATCAAAGCAAGGCTTCATTACATCCTTAACAATGACCCAGTGAATGCAATTTAACAAATTTTGATACAAAATAAAGTTTTATATGCCTATATGTAAAATGTTACATTTGTGGTGTCATGGGTCAAATTTGACCCGGTAGTAATTTACAAGTTGTTTATGCACAGGTATATGTAATAAATGTCGCCAAACTATCAAGTATCAATCAACACCAATACAAAAATAATACTAATAAAACTTTATATTATTAGTATAACAATATTGTTTAAAAATATTAAAATGATATTTAATGTCAAGAAAGCATATTTACTTGATCCCACGCACACAACGCCACAATCTCTTTCACTCACACACACAAAGACACATATACACTAGGGATGCCTCTATATATTGGCCGTACAATGGTATCGGCCGATATTCGCCTTGTTGACTGCAGTCGGCTTATCAGGAAGTAAGAGAACCATCATTCACTGATGTTAGTGTGGTCAATGTCTATCTGTTTATACTGTATGTGTTGCATTAATCTTGCTCTGGCATTGTAGCATTGGAGAAGATACAATAGGTGGTACTATGATGCCACCCTTATCAGCAACTGTCTGGACATGGCACGAGGATGGCATTAGCGTTCCATGCACACGTGGTTTGTATTCAATTAATAGTTGTACTATATGGACCAGGATACATTCAGATCTCCAGTACAGTGAGGAGCTAGAGGGCCCAATCGAGGGCATTAAGACACCAAATATATGAACCACCATGCATTTGGACCCCAGTACAGTGGGGCAAGCTATGGCATCAAGATACCAAAGAAGACCTGATTATAAAATGAATGCCAATTAATGAGGGGGTTTCCTGGTTGTGTATGGTATGGGGTAAGGTGGATGTTCAGCAGTGGCTTGTTGTATTTTATGTTAACTGGTTTGTAAGTCAAGTTGTTTTCTGTCTTTAAAGAGTAGGTATCTGTTAGTCTTGAGTCTGTTTTGTTATATTGGTTTATGTTACAGCTGGTTAGCGGTGTTTGGTTTACTTTTATTTTATTTTAGGCCATCTGTCTTCCCTAGGAGCTGCAGCCAGTGGCTAGTGGTTGGTTGTAGTATGAAGATTCTGATAAATAACTTTCTGCAGTAGTTGTAAAATAATGTAGTTTTATATACATTATTGTATGATTAAATGACCCTAGTGTCTGCTGGCTACAGCTGGGGTTCAGTAGACTCACCACCAGGCCTTTAGTTTGCCGTGCTGAGTTACTGTGTAGTTTTAAATGCGTTGTAATTGCTGTGTGCATTATGTGTGCCGGGTAGTTTCTTAATATGCTGCCTTCTTTGGGTGTTTTAGCCTTGGTGGTGAGCTGCTGACCACAACCTTTCTGTTTGCATCATTAGAGTTGTTTTAATAAATATTTCTATATTAATTGTTCATCTGCTTCTGACTGTCCTTTGGTGTCTGCACAACCAGTTGGTCCATAAAGAACCTTGTTACAATAGTTGAAGTAAATGTTGGCCATAAGGGAGTTTTTCACCAACATCAGTATTGGCACAATACAGTAGCTTTGGACATTAGATTGACTTTTCTAATTTTTTCATAGTAAAGTATACTGTATGCTATCAATTCTGACCTATAACACAACCTATGTATCAATTGTTAGTTTTCACACAAAAGAAAGTAAAACTTGATTGTAACTATTATATTCATTATCAACCTCTTATGGTATAATAATATACTCTGTTCTGTTTATCATAAAGAATAAAATGTATTGTGCATATTTGGAACTAAAAACAAAAGTCATAATTTCATACATAAAAGATCAAAGTAAGTATATATATAATGGGTATAAGTGACTGAGCAGAATACAATATTTTTATAGATTAGCATTTGTGTTTTTCTTAGTTTTTGTCTATACTAATGAATTCAAACACTTTTTTGTAACACATTAGGAGGGTAATTTTTGTATTTATCTTGTCAAAACTCTATGAAGAAGAAACATTGTGGGAATATTGAAATTGGTAGAGATTTTGCTAGATGTTTTATAGCATGGCACATTGCTGTTTTACATGGTTTTAGCCGTCTCACCTGAGACAGTGCAGATATGCATGCGTAGGTGGATATACAATAATTGCATTTCCTGGTTATGTCATATATGAAAATAAATGTCTTTAAAATAACATAGTTTGTAAATGTAAATTACTTTTATCATGGTATATAGTTACATACTGTATACTGTAGGTACTGTGACAATATTTTAGATTCCTCACAAATCTAATTCTAAAGATGCATCAATCAAAATGCAATTAGGCATTAAATATGTATTGTACTGCCTAAATATAACTATGTGAATCAGACAGCCCACATTACTTACCTGGCCAGGTGGTTCCGCACTATTATGTGTTTCTAGTAGCTGACAGGCACACAGTCCCCTGAAGCTATGACATCTGGCCCCACCGCCAGACTTTATGACCATATAGCTGTACTCAACAAATGGTGGTACATTGTTGTTTTTAATTACAGTGTGATTCCACTAAGGATTAAGGTGTGTTAAGAATGACTGGGTGCTTTATATAAGAATAAATCACACATGCTGACTTCTTAGACACCAGGAATTACAATGGCTTGTGAATTTGACTGATATGAGATAGAAAGGTCACAAATGAAGGTCCCAAATCCACTTTTCTATCATTTCTGTCTTTGTATATAAATAGAAAAACTAGCCTGTACTTTCAGACTGAATCTGGAGTTATCTCCTCCAGAGCCAATGTGTCCTCTGTAATGCAGGGGTGCCCAAACATTGCTACATCAAGGACCTCCTTGACAGAGTCCCTGTTGCACAATGTCCCAAGGGGTCATGTACATTACATTGACAAATATCAGAAATACATTACTGTACCTTACTATACAAATGTTATGATATTTATACTCATTTCATATTATGTTTAAAAATAATGAATTAAAAATATCATAATTTAGAAGTTAGCTATAGCAATCTCAGGATAGACCTTTAAAGATGTAACAACACTTGGTTGATTACACTTATTTATTTTATACATTTATAATATTTTCAAATTTTTATATGCATTTTAACAGTTTCTATTTGAAAAATGTTTTCTAAATGTTTCCCTCTTCCCTGGCAGCCCCCTGTTTGCAAACACTGCTCTTGTGGGTGTGTAAGACATATAAGGATGTGAGACTGAGGTGTAAGGAGAAGAATATCCTCCTCTTCACAACAGTGCTAAGCCTGGATGGCACCTACATAATCTGTCTTCTGTTGTGCAGCACATAGTCTCCATCTCAGCTATCCTACATTGACAGATACAATAAAAACTCCCTTTTCTGCTGGTTCGTCACGAGAGTGTAATGCGAAATGAGATTTATTTACTGTGATATTATAGTAGCATAAGGGCGGCAGTGGCACAGTGGTAGAGTGGGGAGACAGGCGATCCAGAAACTGCTAGTTCAAACCCTGCTAACTCCTGGTAACTCGAGGTGTCCCTGAGAAAGACACCTAACCCTTACTGCTCCCTGTGGTCAGGCGGCACCTTGCCTGCATGGCAGCAATCACTGTCGGTGTATGAATGTGTGTGTGTGTAAATGGGTGAATGTGAAGCAATACTGTATAGCGCTTTGGGTGGCCTGAAGGTTGTAAAAGTGTATATATTTATATATGTTTACATTACCTTCAGCTAGGTCTAAGTAGTCCTTAACTAGCTATCTTGATAACCTATAACTACCGTATCAATTTAAAATGTGCTTTGGGTCTGTGTAGGTCATGTTGAGGTCATGCAGGGACATGGTCAGTGGCATCTGTCGAGACTTTCACCTCTTTGCATATTCACGGTGTAGGTCGTAACATCTGGGTCATTTCCCTGTCAGCCTAATTTCCACACTCACTGTAATGTCCCAGTTTAATCAAATGATTTGCTCCTCTTACTGTCCTTATGAACCATTATTTGAAAGGCCAAGTGACAAATTAGGGAATGCCAGATGGAATATGCTACATGACAGGAATTTGGCCGTACTGTTACATGTCTGCTGTGAAATGGCTGGAGTGTGTGTGTGTATGTGTGTGCATGTGTGCATGTGCGTGTGTGTGTGTGTGTGTGTGCGTGTTTACATATTTACTAGCAGAATTATTATTCCCCAGCGCTTTATTGTATGCAGCTCTATAGCCTCACAATAATCTTGTTTTATAATGCTATTGTGATATGTGCTGAAAACTTCACAATGTGGAAAAACAATAATGTTCTTTCATCTTTTTATAATCTTTCTTCTTTATTTTTCCCTACCATAATATTTAATGTTGTGTCCAATAACCTCACATCTTTTCTGTGGGTACTGCAAATACAACAATTATTTGTCAATGGACCTCTCCACATGTCAGCCCATGATTAATCTGGAAACCTTTAAGTGTGCCTCTTTGGGGGAAAAGCGCAAGGCACTTTTAGCATAGCAAGGACATAAATAGATGTAACCCCCTTCCTAAGGTCATTCTACAACAACGTTTGTTGTAGGACGATCACCAGGCTCTTTTTAGTGGACAGTGCAGTGCAGATGAATTTTGAATGAATTGTATTCACAGGAGATGTATATTTCTTTCTGACTCCTTTGTTAGGAGTCTTCTAAAATGGCTTATAGAGCCACAGGGGTTCAACTTTAAGCACGAGCATGATCCATCTTTCCAGCAGCTACCTACTGGCTCAACAAAATACAGATATTCACATGAAAAATAATTATCCATCGCTCACAAAATATTCTCTTTATCGTTTTTCGTCAAATGTCTGTTTAGTTTTGTTGCTTTGACGAGTTTAATGATTGATGAATTTCTTTGTTAGAGTAATTTAGTCATTAATTAAATTCTAAAACCATGTGTGTTTATATTTGTGATAATGAGTAATGAATTAATATGTTCTAAATTAATAATGCTAAAGCATAATGGTCAAACATTTAATTATCTGCAACAATTCATTTATCCATGTTTTGATCCTGTGCAAAAATGGGCAGATGTATTTTCCTTCAGACAGACGTCTACAATTTTATTTGTCAACATTTTCTTGGCAGAATTCTTGAAATGTGATCTGAGCCTTATTTTCAACACCTTAATGTTGCTGCTATGCCTGATAGATTTGGCTGCTTGCCTTCTGGCAAAATGTTAATGCCTGTCCTCATTGAAATGAATGAAAGGTTGAACTTTTCTGGCAAATTTGGATATGCGTTGGACATTCACAGTTTACACTGGTTAGACAGGGAAATATAATTTTAAAACATTATATGTATTATATTATATTATATTATATTATATTATATTATATTATACTATATTATATTATTTGATGCATCACATTTCACCAAGGCCATGTCTATATGTTTAGATGATCATGATATAACAGGAAATTACACTAAAATAGTAGAATCATTTTCCCCAGCGTATGATGTGACAATTTCAGCATCGCAGGTTGATCCAGGATATTTAACGCACTTTTGGCTATGTGATGCACTATTTTTTAGAAGGATTGATGTTTTAATTGCCATTTGGTATTACAGATAATTAAAATCAATTTGGGGGAATTCATTTGGAAAATACGAAAGAGCAATGATCAGTGACCTAAAATGGTGCACTTCCCAGGAGAGAAATTGAACACACAGTTTGACAGTATCCATATGAAAGCAAGGATCCAGACCGCTTGTTAAGGTGGTATCAGCAATATAGAAAAGGTTAGCCATACTCCAGCAAAAAATAAAAAACCAACAACAACAACAAAACATTGGCAGCCATAATAATAGCATTTCCATCCAAAATGTGCATAATTTCCCTCACATTGACAATTGTATCCTAGCAACAACCGCCTAGCCTGCTTTCTGAGATGCCAGCCGTTTGCCATTTATGGTCTCACAGGGTACCAGACACCTCTGTGTGCCTCTTCTTTACCACTCGCTCCTCAACATTACGGTTGTCACCATTTTACTATTTATACACTGTGATGACTGCCGTGCCCAGCAGTAGAGCTGTAAGCTCAGGAAGACACTGTAGGTGCCTTGATACGGAAAATATTAGGAAGAGATGAAGACAATTGCACTGAGGCTGTGATTTGGGTATAGCTGGTCCATGCCCGATCAGTCAAGCACGTCAGCTTCCCCGGCGAGGGCAGGAAAGGATGCATGAAAGACAGAAGGCTACTGGTGAAGCTGAGCCCACAGAGTGAGTTAAACATGGCCGCCACAGTTCAGAGGAGTGGAGGCTCTGTGGGAAGAGTGATTGTGACTCACTCTTCCACTCAGTTAACTGCCTCTCACATGGTGGTTGTGTGTTGCTGCAACATGTCTTCTGCTGGGCACCTCTCTGTGCTCCAGCATTCACACACAGAGGCCGCACCAGATTAGCCTAATTAGCCTATGCCCTCAACCAGATAGAGGAGCCGGGTGAATTGTTCAGTGCGAATGCAATCCCAAAATATCTCTGCCTCCCCATGCTGCACAGTTTGACGCCAGTGATGGGCGCTGTAGCCTGATTGTGGAGGTCATGGCTAATTGCTTTGGATGAATATCAGAGGGGGTCCATTGGAAGTGTTTCCAAAAGTAGACACCAATAATACTGCATCCCTGTGGGAAATGTGTTTATATTCAAATGTTCTATTTGAATCATAATCAATTCATATTTGACATAAAATACAGTATGATTGATGTGAGGTGTTTAATGTAGTTGAATGGTTTGACGGCCTGTGTGGGGGTCTCTGGACAGAGGTTTGGTCAGATGGTGAGTGCATCCAGTACTGCTGGCTCGTGGCTCCTCTATTATCTCTACAGTATTTACATATTATAACTGTCCTGTGAAAAATAAACACAGTGTTTTTTTAATGGCGTAATACGTGTTATTTTATTCGGTCTACTCTGCACTTCAGACAAAGGGCAATGCGTCCAAAGGCGCGTGTTGGAGTGCAACAGGCAGAGCGGCCACAGTAGCAGGCTACAGGCTGGAAGCAGGAGAAAGACAGGGACCATTAAGGGAGTGTCAGAAGGGTAGTAGAAGGGCTGTCTCTGCCAGCATGATACAAAGGGTTTGCCGGAGAGCCCGTGTTTCTGTGCAAATATGCAGTGTTGATTGTGAATATGATTACAGCCTGCTCAAGAGCTGCTTTTCACCCACAGAAATACAACAAACAAACAAGTAAACACTGAGCCGCCCTTGTTGTTTTGTTTACAGCAACGATTTGTCCGTGTTGATTTGTTTACATGTTCGTTTTTGTGTAAACGAAACTCAATTGAGAATTGAAAACCCGATAAGAATGTGCATTAAACCAAAACTTAAACCACATTAGTGAAATTAGTGCCACAATGGCATGTATAATATGAGAAGATAACGACATTTAGGTAGCCTTCATGCATGAAATGACATCAGAATGAAAGGGAGAAAATAGTAGTACAGTATATATCTGTGTGAGAGAGAGAGAGAGAGAGGGAGAGAGAGAGGGAGAGAGGGAGAGATATACTTGCAATGGAAGGGTATCTGGAGGATATGCCTTTCCATATCTTGAGAGTATCTTTTTAGGTGCTATTCTGTTGCGCTCCAACAACAGCTCCTTAAGGTAAAGAGGAGGTTGACAAATGTAAAGTAATCCTAGCAGAATACTATCATAGCTTGTGTCATGATAGCATTCTCCCTCATATTTTCTGCCCGATGCTATCAAATCATTGTCGTCGTCTTTTGGTACAGTAGTACAGTACAGTACCTTTCTCCATTGCTCTTTGAGATGCCCTCTTTTCCTGCACTGATTCTTGAAGTCACAGAACCACAGAACCGCCACTAACTTATCATATTCAGTCTCTGTCCTGCAGAATTCTTGCAGACCCAAGGGGCATGTTTCATCTCTGTCTCTTCATAGATGTATGTGTAGCAACCAACCTGTGGAACAAGCCATGGACACTGCTGTACTGGGTTCCCGGTATCCATGCAAGGTGGCAATATCATGTACATTCGTGTGCTGTATGGTGTATTCCTCCTCGTCTCCTGGCTTTCAAAGCTGTTGCATAATACTGGTAAACTGTAAACTGAATTCACAGCAGACAAAGCCCACCGAAGCATTTCGTCCTACAATTGATTTGTATGTGTGATGTGCAGGGGACACATTTTACGATGATTTGGAATTTGAATCTTTACCCCAAAATGTACCCTATATGTAAACATCCCTAATTCAGTGGAAATGTCTAAAACTTTTTTTCAAAATTTGCTAAATGTAATTAAGGTTGTAAATTGATGATGGTAATTTAAAATGAGTGTAGTTATGCATTTTACAATAACCCCCCACCCTCCCTTCCCCACCCCCTACTGCTCAACAACCCATCCGGAGCAAAAGGCTATTAACCATAATGAAATACCCCTTGAACGGTGATGCAAGTTGAAGCTAATGCTATGGCATGCCACTGCCATTTGCACATTGTGTAGGGAGACCACTGATAGTGCCCCTTCCTCACATCTTCCCCGCTTTGACTAAGTTGGAGGTCTGAAATGTGCATTTGCTGGTAATGAAGCAAAGGGCAATACTGTTTCACTGGGACAGCTCAGCTGGGATATTACTGAGAGTTATATAGCCATAGTTCACATGATAGTATTTAAATTGCATCTGTCCCACATCTGCCCTGGGTTTTGTGTGACAGAAGCACTTATCTATGTTTGAGTAACTATTTCACCACTCTTTTTGCTTGGTACCGGCAATTTCTATGTGGCTGCCCTGTCTACATCAGTTACTATCTATACTGTACATCTGACACCATCCAAATAAGACAAGCACCAGTAAACTGCCGGGTATTTTATCCATCTGGCTTGGGAATCGAACCAGCAAGCTTTGCATTGAGTGTACCAGTCCACTTCTTTAGCCTCTGGGATACATGATGCCCTTTGGTTAAGTGCTGTTCCAGCACCGGGTAGGCAACGGATGTAAAAGGCCAGATGTAATCTGACAGTGCCACTGCCAGACACCAGTCACATCTGAGGTCACATTTGAGCCTGAAGGCACCTTTGTCAAAGGTGCATTGGAGGAAACTTTTCCACTGTCCCCCAGACACAAATAGAACAGTAGATTGTGAAACTCTTGTGTTGACATATGGAGTCTACAACTAAATAAACATTTGTAAGCAACTGCTTTTGTTTGTTTGGTTTCTCAGCATTTATTCAGCAACAAAGTTTTCCGCAGGGAAATACTGTATAGTATTAGGCCAGTAGCACATATACTGCCCCTATTATGACAATAAAAGGATCTAGTCCAGTCTCCCTACGGGAGTTATTTGGGTCTTCTGTTGTATTGCATTTTCACCACTGATTTACCATTCATTTAAGTGGTCACCGGTATGTGCTGATGGCTCTACCTGTGCAGTCAAGCTCTCAATAGGGAGGTTATCGGAAAACAAAGTTGTTTAATCAGCTTGTAACCTCACTTCACTTTGAATTCACCATGGCCAGAGGTCTCTGCATTGTTGTGAATATGGTTAGTTATGACAGTGTAATGTGTTGCTATGCATCTTGCTCGCATTGGATATGTTGCATTCAAGCAGTAGGAAATGAATAAGCTTAGTAAGCACAACAGCAGCTATGGTGTATACTGTATATACACTGCTACAACTGTACCCCATTAGTGTGAATGCACTGCACCATGATAATATTCTTCAAAGCCTATAGTGTCGTGCCACGCCTGAACCCACCACTGTGGTCCTTGGTAGAGAGACAGGGGGAAGCAGACTGCCCCAGAGTCTCCACCTACCATTGGGGAGAGAGGTGGATGGGCTATATATATCTAATTCTTATCCCCCTCCATCGTCGAGGGGTAAGACTCCCTTTCCCTCCCCATGTTATCTGCCCTTTCCAGCTGCTTGTTTGTTCATGTTATAGGCAGTCCACCCATGTGACTGGAGTAGAAACCCAACCAAAGTCTGAATACCCAGACTCGGGAGGAATTTGGTATTTGTTCTTTTTATTAAAGGCCCACTAACCCCTGTTGTTCTACAATAAACACCTTGTTTTCCCCCTTCAATATCTGGTGTGGGCCATTGTTATTGTGAAGCCAGAGGAACAGGCCGCACATTACACAGACATTCTTAAAGGTAGGGTCTGCGATGCTGCAGAAGGATTGTTGATATTTAGAACTATTCACTGAATTTGACAGAAAGTCTACAGGTATTCACCGTCTCCTTTAGACTGTAATTTCATGCAGACTCTTTAGAGAACATAATATTTAAAACATAGTAATTTGACCAGGCAATAGAAATGTGGTTAAAGCTAAATACACCCAAAACCATAACAAATAATTTCAAGGCATATATGTACAGAGCAACTTAGTCCTTTAGTATGTAGAGTATACATTTATTATTATTATTATTATTATTATTATTATTACTGTTTTTTTTTTGTTTTTTTTACATTTAATGTAATTTACCACCATTGTATTGTGTATATTGTTATTTTCATATTAGTTGTCCTAAAATGTTCACCATTGTTTTCTGTTTAGGCCTCTTTATATTGGCAACATGATAGAAACACCCATGGCAGCCCAAGCTGTTTCGCCAACTGTCACTTTAGGTTTTAAGATTTCTTCCAAGTAATTATGACTGCACTCATGGCTTATACTGTAGGGATTTGACATTGGAGTCAAACTATTATTGTCCGTACATCACGATTATATAGTTTGCTATGCACCAAGTATATGAATTAATATGCCTTGAGTGCAATACTAACATTTTAATCTAAATCACACATTTGGATAGAAACTAAATCATGGTACAATTCCATCTACACATTTTTCATCAGACCCACTACAAGCTGTGGAAGTGGTAGCCTATGTTATAATGAGCCAAGCATTGTTTCATGCACATAAATGTGCAATTAGCAGATGCCATCTGTAATTCTTTTATATGTTTGGTTGGAAACTCAACAGGTATACATTTCTGTCAGATATGAAAAGGTACATGTTGGGCCCGCTGTTAGAACTGACCTTTTTTTACCCTAAAATTACCCTAAGTACCCTAACATTATTTTCCAAGACAAACTGTACTCATTGATGTCTCTTGTTTGCTACATGATGTAATTGTATATACGCATTATCCTGTTCAGCAGGATAATGCCCCATGGCACAAGGCTAGGAATGTTCAGGAAGGGTGCCATGGATGGGATAATGAATTCAGCTCAATGCTGCTGCTTACCCAGTCATCACAGCTTGTGATCCAGATGAACATCTGTGAAATGTAATGAAACAAGCCAACACAACACAACACAACTGCACAAACTATTGGAGTGGGCATGGACTAGGATGTTTGTGCAATGTTAATAAGGATGCTTACTGTGTCCAATACATTGAGCGTGGTAAATGCGGGTGGGGGATGGGTATCTGTGAAATGGTGTATTATAAAATAACTGCACCCAGTTGGTGACTTTTTAATTTCTTGAAGCACAAACTGGTTTACCACTTTGATCTGTGCAATGCAAAGGTACTCACGGTCTCCTAATATAGCACAACAACAAAAAACAAAAAAACTGTTAAACCGCTTCTACCCATGCTCAAAGCACAGCACTCTCATTTTCCAGCTGAATTCCCCTAATTGATTTTATAACCAGTTCTTGCTTCCTCTGATCACATGCTTGGTTTAGCTGTGGTACTGTATGTTGTTGCAGCATTTTGTTTGCACACGTTACAAAGGTTAGTGCATAGGCTTATTATTGTGTGATAAATGCCTAACTGCCAGTGATTTTTCATTGTTGTCTGCAACTCCCAGTATTTCTTTCTGCTAATTACTAATAACTGCAATCACTATTAAAAGGAAATTAGCTTAAAACACGTGTTTATTACAGGTACTGTAAAATAACTGGGCCTTAATTTGACCAAATGATTAAAACTCATAAAGGCTCATAAAGCTCAAAACCCGCAAATAATGTCTACTGTACATTTTCTTAAACTTGATCTTGTCTACCACTCTTCAACCACAGTTACTGTTGGCCTTTAAACCGTAATTTACTGTAAACCTCCCTGACTTTAGTCATAAACTATGTTTATGACCAAAGTCAGTTGTGAGGGCCCTGTTTCTTTAAAAAAAGAAAAGAAAAAAAGAAAATAATGTATTGTCTATTGCTCCCCTGGACACAAGTTCCTGCCATACAACAACAAAAGTTCTCCAGTGGGTATTTGAATATTGCTGTCTCATAATTTAGTGCTGGGTCCTGCTTACAGCCTTGGAAAACCCCTTTATCAGCCCTTGTTGTAAGCACTGTTGCAAGGCAGGGTATTTTCTCTTTCTGGGATGCAATGCATTACTTTTTTACCCTAATGTGACAGCCATTATATATAATAAACACATTGTGCTCTAACTGCTTTAATGTTATTTATTTCTCACAAGTGTGAAAAGGGTGCTGTACTGTAGTTTATTGTTACCTGTTTCTTTATTTGAATTGATAAATAATAATTTGCAAACAAAAATAACAGTAGTTTACAGTACTATACCTTTTATTGTCAGGTAACTTAATGTACAATAAAAACAAAGCATATGAAAATAAATACAGTAACAGCCTACACTCTTCAACAGAAACGCAGATATCAGATCAATAGCCTATAACAAGGGATCACAGCATCAGAATGCTGTTACCAGGTCCTGACGTGCGGCGGTCTCTGCTGTATGTCAAAGGCAAAGTCATTATACTCGCTTCACCTGTCTCCAATTCCCCTGTCTTGCCACTGTACTGTACTGGTTCTCCATTTTCAATGTGATGCCTTCAGGCAATGCTGATGCAGTGAAATGTGCTGTGAAAAAGCGATTCCCATTGCAACTGTTCCAATCGATAGAATTCCTCCTCAGTGGTCTAGACTGTAGGGAGTAAAGTCATCATGACAAGAGGCATTTAAATGCTTTCAAATATGCAGGACATATATTGGACCCGACCTTTACTTTCAATCGACTTATCATTTCACATACGGAGTACAAAGTCAGTGCTCTGCAGGACTACGCCCAGTGGATCCTTTGGATAAAGGTCATGTTTGTCAGAGTTGTCTTGTATGAATGTGTGGTTGTTCTACAGGCTTATGAAAAAGTAACAATGTACTGTACAATGTACAATGTCACTCAGAGAAGGTTTAGTGTTAAGTATTTCAAGGACATTTGAAGTGAAATGTATTTCTATAGATGGATATTCAGTCTTGTTAATTTGATAAATTTAATTAACATCCCTGATAAATGTGGCTTGTCTCAACACAGCAACAAAACATAGTTGTTGTTTTTTACAGTATTTGTAGAGGGTGGCGTTTTAAAGTGTAACTTCACCTTTAATTAAATATGTTTTTTGAGTTGTAAACTAACTAATAGGATTTAGCTGTGATGAGACACATCAATGCTGGTGTTAATATTGACCAAATTCACGATTTGATAAAATTCAGCATTTTGTCTGCTGAAAACAGAACTACACATCAAAAAAACACTCCATTGGTGCACTTAGTATGCTCATATGTCATCCAATTCAAATGTAAACGTTAATGTTAATGGTGGACCCCTCGCAGCCCCTCCCCTCCCCTCACTGAGCTCCTTGACACATTTTTGAAAGTTGTAGTACAGGGCAATTCCATCCTGGTCCTGGAGGGCCGGTGCCCTGCATGTTTTAGATGTCTCCCTGCTCCAACACACCTGATTCAAATGAATGGGTTGTTATCGGGCTTCTAACCACCCATTCATTAGAATCAGGTGTGTTGGAGACATCTAAAACATGCAGGGCAGCGGCCCTCCAGGACAAGGATTGAATAGCCCTGTATAGTGGGTGGAGTCAGGCTCAGAGCTGGGGTGCAGTTACACTTGTACATTTTGTGGGCCGTATAATGGATCAGCAGACATTTCAGATCACAATAATAAGCAGGGCACTTATGCATTCTTCACAGAGTGCATTTCTGAATTGTATGAAAAACTTGATACATGAGTATCAGCACAGTCCATTATGTAAACCATGTTAAAGATGACATGAAGAACACTTTTATAAATAAGATCCCTGATTCAGGCTGCTCTCTGCTCAACCTTTACCTCTGCTACTAAAGGTTTAGCTACAATACGTACAGTCTCCAGATTATGTTGCGTCACAAAGCATCACCTATGGTCATGAAGGGTGGGTTATGACCGAAAGAACAAGATCATGCGTACAATGGGTTTCCTCAGGAGGGTTGCTGGCTTCTCCTTTAGAGATAGGGTGAGAAGCTCAGCTATCCGTGAGGAACTCGGAGTAGAGCCGCTACTCCTTCGCGTCGAAAGGAGC
>JAODUE010000018.1:459847-481856 GCA_027564755.1 Amblyopsis hoosieri
ATAACTTTACAATTGTATAGCTGTAATATATTGGTGATTTTTATAATCAACTAATTACATGTTTGCAGACTCAAAATTCCCCCCACCCCCCCACACACACACACACACAATGAAAATGAATGAGACGGCAACAAGACCCAATTCAATAGTTACAGTATCTACTACTACAGAAACAACATTAAGACTTGATCCATCTCAGTGACAAAACCACAACAGCAGTAAGCGTACATTTCTAGAAGACAAACTCCAAACAGTTATGTCACCCACAAGTCATCACATTCACTGCAACAATATGTACTGTAGAAAATGTTAATTGATTCTTACATTCCTCACTATTGTTGCCTGTAACTTGTAAAACATGGCTCTGGCAATGTCTTAACTACCAAGTATTGCACATCTAGTGAACAAACCACTGTTTGTAACTTTGTTTTTTTGTTTTAAGAAACACACCGTATTATATATTATAACATATTACTATATTATAATATATAATATTTATATCAACATGCACTTGAATACAGCAGACCACAGATAAGAAATTTTACAATAGATCTAGAACAGTTATTAAGCTGCACAGGGTAAGCTAGGGCCAGGCCATATCTTAGACCGCTCACAGTATTTGGGTGTTCAAACAAAGGAAACTTTTTCAAAAGCGGCGTTGACATGCAGGGCTCCGAGTAGCATTTTAACATTGTGAAATGAGGCTCTCTACATGTTTCGGTACACTCAACATGGACACTGGAATCTTACAAAGTAGCACATGGCTTAAACTCACACAGACTCAGTGAATCTCAAGGTTGTGCATGGGACCTGCATTGCACATGAAACCTTGTGACCATCCTTTGCACCTTCAAAACTGCCAAACTGGTTCTTTCCACATTATGGAGCAGGTCGACATATACTGTAGCTATTTTACAACACTGCCGATGACGGGCTGAAAATATGTACAAGAAACCACTAGGGAGATCTACACTCCAGTGTCTAGGCTTCACATACAAGGTAAAACAGGCAAACGGTGTGTGCTTAGAACTAAAAACTGGATTGTCAGAAGTCTAAAAAACACAGAACTGAGATGCCACTGCGGGAATAGAGAAGGGGGTACGGGGGGCATTGACTAGCTCGGAAGGGGTCTCGGTGACAGGAGCCTGGGCTTGACCTCTGCCTCCTTCCCCTTCACTGCAGCCACGTAGGAGAAAAGGCATAAGACGGAGTAACAGATCTGATGTGCCTGGAAGTAAGAGAAACAACCAACCATGAGGTTGAGGGGCAGGAGTAGTTCTGCTTTCTTTTAAAACAATGGCCAGCTGCATTTTAAGCATCAAAGGTAACTTAATTACTAATGTGTCATCAGTAATTAAAAGAGCAATTACTCTCAGCCAAAGAAAAACGGATTCAATGCATTTCTGAGCAAGACTGAATACTGAAGGAACCAATTTCTTGAATGCAAGCTAGCTATTTCATGTATCACACACATAACCTACACATGTACCTATACATTTCCATTGATTGGACAGCTAGAAAAGCTGTTGAGTTGCAACATAAGAACTTAAATCTGACACTCGTGCCTGCCAGCGTAACTTCAATTCACTGCATTTACTCAATCTATAAAGTCTGATACTGCCCTCTAGTGGGTCAAATAAACCCATGTCATAGTAGGCTGTCTACAGAGTTTACATTAGAAGTTAGAGCCGTTCATTACAGACTATTCTAATCAGCACACATGTAAAATGCAGTGATAACATATAGCAAAGTATCCTTGTGCAGTCAACATGAAATATAGTTTTTAGGTATGGCGTGTTAAGCCATTCTGTTGAAATTGTAGTTTCATTTTCCAACCAATTATAATTTTCTAAATGAAAACGTAATCTGAGCATACCTTAAAAACGGTGTCTTCCATGCATTTCAAACAGAACAAACTGTCAACATGTGTCAGGCACACTTCTGGTGCGCTCTTCTGGTGGGTAATACATGCCCTGGCACAAATAAACTACTCACCATGGGGGTCTTGTACTTGTGGATCACCACTTCTTTAGTTTCAGGAACTATGCCGGTGCAAGAGACAAAACAAAGAATTCAAAGGGAGTAGAAACCTCATTGAGTCACGTTTGAGAGCTAGGGGTTGCAGAGGGGGGTGTATGTCATTGACTTTCTGATGACAATGTAAAAGTGAACTGTGAGCCAAGAGAGTCCTCTACAAAAGTAGGAATCACATTCAACGTTTAGTGGTGAGAAAGCAGTCTTGAGAATTAAAGGTTGTTTGAATTAAGAATTAAAGTAGCTTGTTTAGTTTAAGGTTTCGAGTTAAGCCCCCGATTACTTTAAGATCCCAATATTTTGTGTTACAAGAACTATATAGTGTATAAGTCTTGGGGGAAATGTATATAGCATTTACCATATTAAATGTAGGTAAATATGTTCATCCCCAATAAATCTGCATGGCAGTGAATATTAAGCAGTCACATGGTATTTGATACTGTTAATAAACCTCTCACTGCAAGCCAATGCTAAACGTTATCATCCAACCTACAACTTAATCCTAATCCCTTCTGGTTATCTCTAATTTAAGAGCATACATACCTTACATACACATTAATCTCCCTGGAACAACCAGGGTAGCGTTCCCAAGTACGCAGAATTGTCCCCAGCTGGTTGCTTTGTGTGTGTGTGGTGACTGGTTGCTTTGTGTGTAATGAATGTAATAGAATAATCAGCATGAGGCAATTTCGGTGAGGAGGACAATTGTGGCCCACAAAAAGTAAGAAATAATTTAAAACCAAAAACCACAAGTTACAAACAAAAAATAAATTACACAGATTGCACACGCACATGTCAGATTGTTAAACAGAACACCAATAAATAAGTGTGTATGGGGCCCTATGTTCCCCCATGAAGAGGAACGCAACCCTTCAAGACACCATAAAAAGGCAGCTTAGAAGAAGCCAAGGACCTCTGACCACAGACCATGTTACCGTCTAATAAGACAGGTTGACTTTTCATTAGTAACTGTGAAGACACAGCGGGAATGACAGAAATGGCAGAAATGCGACCAGGCGTGTGTATTAAACTATGTTAAACCACCCCCCTCCCACAAACAGTCCACTTGCTGGGCTAAGAAGGCTGGACCACAGAAGCATGAACAACAAATGAGATGAGCTCTGGTGTGATTTTCAAATGGGGGGAGGAAGAGGGGGGGGGTGATAAGCATCGCGCAGAGGAAGATCCCAGCCATATGTAGAAAACAAAACAAAGCGCTTGTAATAAGCAACGGAAGCACAGACTACAGGGCGCATTCTTTAGGGAGCTATTTGAATAAGAAAGGAGAAAGGTGACAACACTTTACCTGCTGGAGAATGAAGGTTTTCATAGTGGCAAAGATGAGGGCAACATTACAAAAGCAGCACATGGACACGGCAGTAACCCAGCCCAGCACTCTGCTCTCTCAGGGGTTCCCTAACAGGACCCTAACACTGGCATAGGCCATTCGTTTAGCATTTCTCTCCTAACAACCCAACACTCAGTGGATCATAGGCTAGCCCTTCAGGGCAGTTCCATTGCACACAGAGGACACATACTCATAACTATTTATGTATTATTTATCTGTTTTCTCTGCCTCTCTCTCCCTCAGGCTATGTAACACATCTGACTGCAGACCAGTAGGCCAAACCTCACCAACAACCTCAGCTTCTTAGGGAATTAAAAGAACGGGAAAAACAGCCCATATTATAGAAATGGGCAAACGAATGATTCATGTTTCTTTTCAGTGTGACACAACTGCTAAACGCCTCACAATTGTTATTGTAAACACGCTGATTCTTCCATTGTTGTGCCCCTAGGAACTAAAGTACACTACAAAGTAAGAACTATGCAAGCACATCAATTAGCTAGTCTTAACCAGAGATAAATGCACTATACGATTCACTGGATATACTGCTAAATATTAGCTCTTGCCACAAAGCTGAGTTACTGCCGTGCCGAGTACAGACCTAGAATCAATAGATTGGGTAATTACCAAATTCCTCCAGGACAAAGACTCCCTTCACTGTATTGCACTTTTTAATGTGACTCAGCTCTATGAAAACCTAAAAACAAACAAGACAAACAAAACAACACAGAACAGAACATTGTTAACTCAACAACACTGGATGAAATTAACATTTCACATTTAAAATAGCCATAGTGAAATTGTTTCCTTTTTAGTGTGAAAGGTGAAATAAAAAAGGACTGCACATGGAATGCAAGCTTTCAAAGCTAAAAAACTAAAAACAACAAAAAGGAAAACAACAAATAATAATAATTAAACACTATGGGAAGTTTCCATGATGAATTGCATACATGGGCAGGGTTTAATGGCTACAAATCTATTATAAAGCCTGCACAAACATACCATGACATTATTTTATTAAACATGTTAAAATCAGCCATATTGGTAACTTTAACATACAAAAAAAGCTAAGGGATATGCAGTTATGACCCATATGATGCATACATGGAATTTCCATAAAAAACAGACAAAACTAAAAAGTTAAAAAGACTTAGCCATACAGCTGTAACACTCAAAAGAAAAGAAGGGGAAAGAACCAAATAAAAATGGAACTGCTAAAAAGCAAACACAGCAGATGTTGTGTACCTTCCGCTCCTTGCAGGGGGAGAGAGCATGGGAGAGAAATGGTTTGGATTATTATCGGACACAAGCGCACAAACACTCCACGACGCTCTGAGGGCACTGTGCTGTGAACGGACTTCAATTCGTATAATTACAGGTATCAAATCCCAGCAGAGGATAGTTGGCCACACCCCCGCCCCCAAAAAGAAATACAAGTTGGCTTAGAGCTTGCAAAGCTGGTTTCACCTGAGTTTTCCTGGACTACACATCTCAGCCTCCATGCCTCCTCCTCCAGCAACAAGCGCTGGCACAAACGCCACTCTCTCACAGCAGAACAGATACATGAGGCAGGCTCTGGCACACAGCAGTCTTCACTACATATGGGTATTAGAGATACCGGCAACCACATGAAGCTATCTTCCACTGTAATGCCTCAATGTTTCAACCATGCATACATGTCCATTATATGTTATGCAATCTTTCCAATAAACCAAAGAGCAGTTGATCATTGTCAGGGATGTGCTGTACAAGGAGCCTTGCTTTTAGGTAATTTAAAGTCAGCGTGCTGTAAATAGCAAATGCACAGTGCTGATGAAGCAACTCTACATGTTGCAATGTACAGAAAACATCTAAACCCCTCCCCTTCCCACTTCCCACAAAAAAAGATCAACCCACCGTAACAGCACCTTCTATACATTTGTAACAAATAATTGCAATTGACTGGATTCCCAAGATGACGATATTAGCATATGGCGTACAGTATGCTGTATTTGTTTTAATCTTTAGGATTACAGCTCATGAAAACCCCAAATTCAGTATCTCAGAAAATTTGAATATGACATAAGACCAGTGAAAAAAGGAATTTTAATACAGACATGTCTGCCTTCTGAAAAGTATGTTCGTGTACAAGCACTTGGTTGGGGCTCCTTTTGCATGAATTACTCTATGCTGCATGTCATGGAGTCGATCAGCCTGTGGCATTGCTGAGGTGTTATGGAAGACCAGGTTGCGTCGATAGCAGCCTTCAACTCGCATTGTTGGGTCTTGTGTTCCTCATCGTCATCTTGACGATACCCTATACATTTTCTATGGGGTTCAGGTCAGGCCAGTTTGCTGGCCAATCAAGCACAGTAATCCCATGGTCATTGAACCAGGTATTGGTACCTTTGGCAGTGTGGGCAGGTGCCAATTCCAAATTAAATTAGCATCTCCATAATGCTTGTCAGCAGAAGGAAGCATGAAGTGATCTAAAATGTCCTGGTAGACGGCCGAGTTGACTCTGGACTTAATGTAACAGTGGACCAACACCAGAAGATGACATGGCTCCCCAAACCATCACTGACTGTTGAAACTTCACACTGAACTTCAAGCAATTTGGATTCTGTGCCTCTCCACTATTCCTCAATACTCTGGGACCTTGAGTGCCAAATTAAATGCATAATGTCTTTTCATCTGAAAAGAGGACTTTGGACCACTGAGCGACATACCAGTTATTTTTCTCCTTAGCCCAGGTAAGACACTTCTGACGTTGCCTCTGGTTAAGCCAGCTTCTTTAGCAATGATCTTTTCCCTCCTTGTGGAGGGTGTCAGCAGTCTTCCCCATGATTGTGAAGCCTACTGAACTGGACTGAGAGACCATTTAAAGCAGGGTTCCCCAATCCTGGTGCTAGATGGCCATGTTTTAGATGTCTCCATGCTCCAACACACCTGATTCATATGACTGGGTCATTATAACGAGCTATTCATTTGAATCAGGTGTGTTGGAGCAGGGAGACATCTAAAACATGCAGGGCAGTGGCCCTCTAGGACCAGGATTGGGGACCACTGAAATTTAAAAGCTCAGCAAACCATTGCAGGTGTTTTGAGTTAATTAGCTGATAAGAGTGTGACACTGAGTTTACAATATTGTACCATTTCACAATATTCAAATTTTCTTGAGATACTGAATTTGGGGTTTTCACTCATTTTGTGTGTAATTAATTGATATACGATTGACACTTTTCAACAATAATCTAATTTATTTAGATGCACCTGTACAGTAACACATGTTTCTCCTGTAGAAGGTGCTGTTCCTGCAGTACTGATGTAATGCTATAAGCAGCTCTCTGTTTGTAGCAATAGGCCTACTATTGGTACTGTTAATACTAAACTGCAAATGCAGTATGTTTCATGAGAAATGTTGTACTGAATTATTCCAAATGCAAAAGCTAAATAAGATAGTTGACTCTCACACACAAACACACACGCGCACACAAACACGCGCGCAAAAGAAAGAATGCATGAATGAATGTATTCTAAGGTCTTAAAATGACAGTTGCTATAAAAAAAGCCAATTAATAATGAAAAGTCTTTGCTCAAAAGTAATCCTTTTAACCCCTGATGCTGCATAGTACAGAGACGCACCCCTCTCCAACATGTATTCACTGTATCAACACAGCATTTAGACACCATGATGAACAGAGAAGTGTTTGTGAAAATATGTGCTGATTTTTTGGAACACACACACACCACACATTACACACACAATAATAATGAAACGAATTGATGCAAATCATAAAAGCAAAAGCACACAAAAAAGGAGCTCTTCCTCCAATTCCCATAGCCAAGAGGAGAATTTCTGGAGAACCACTAGAGATCATCAAATGAGTCCATTGTGTCCACTTTGATGCCTGCCTGTAAACTGGGCAGGAGGACATTAGAGGAAGAGAACCACAAGATGGAGGAACAGTGGTAAGGAAACGCACGAGGAGATGAGCAGGAGGCGGGCGGCTGGCCGTGTAGAAACACACAAACAGGAGCCGTGCGTGTGCGTGTGATACTGGCCCTCCTACCTGGCTGTGCATGAACTTGAGGTTGATGCCCTCCAGGGTGACTTGTAGAAGTCCCCCTTCACCAGTTTTCATGTCCTGGACAGGGAATTCTCCTCCCAACTCTGGACCTACAGTGAGAGTATGGGACATGGGTATATACCGCAGTAGGGTAGCCCACGGTTACAACATGTGGTTCAATATAGTAATGTAGATCAACCATAGTCACTTCATTACAAGCTGTAAAGGCATATGCCATGGCTTTGAAACTCTATGAATAATATTTTGACTGCAAACAAATGTGTCAACATAAGTAATTCATAATTTAAGTAATTTATTTCTATAGTATGTATATTTCAGCTAACTGTGTTATATCTATGTATTTGCTATGTAAGATGTCCTTGAGTGTTTAGAAAGGCGTCCAAAATAAAATTTATTATCATCATCATCATAAATGTGTTTTGGGAGCGTTCTTAAAGAATACAGTCGACACTGGGTGTAGTTTTGCAACATCAAACTTCGCTTGACCTAATTATACTGACATAGTACACAAAACTAGCTACAGTAGATGCAACGTAGCAAGCCAATTCAATAGCCCATTATGTCACAGGGGCTTCAAGCCCTATCATAGTTAATATCTGTGATCGATATCATTTGTATCACAGAACTGGAGCAGAAGTGTATCTGGGGTAACTTACAGCTACCTATCCAGAAAGGTTTTGTGTTTTTATTAAGCAAATGAGCTTAGGGGTTATAGAAAAAAAGAGGACAAAATAAACTCTCACTTTACCTGGCTTTATGCTTTGCTGTCTAGCGGCAGCTCTCTCCATGCTGTCCTTAACGCAGTAGTAGAGTTCCCGACACTGCAACGCAACATACTCCCATCATCAAACCGTCTCCGGCTAGACCACACACAACCGTGGGATTCTTACATACACCGAGGCACAACCTTTTTGGTGTAGAACTTGTTGAGCTGGGTCTCCTGGCCGTTGCGTCTCCAAAGGCACAGCACCTTGGTCTTGGGGCAGTAGGTCATGTTGATCAGCTTCTCGTACCACCAGCGCTCGTAAACCATGCCAATGTTGCTGCGCAGGACGATGCAGTCATCGCACACCTGAGGCCAAGAGCCGGTACGGTTTAGGAACGAAGCCACACGGGGAGATCCACACGTTCTAAAAGCCTCTGCTTACTCAAGGGTTAAGGTCAGAGGTCGCTGTTTAGTTATTAAAGACATTCAGGTAATACCTCCATGAAAAAGATGTCGCCTGTGGTATCCGTGCCGGCATGGACGACAAACGTTTGCTTCTTGATGTGGCGGCTCCCGCCGGGCCTGATTGACAGCTCACGGCCATTCTGAAAATTACATTTTTTATATAATATAATTTTTATAATAAGATGCACATGTTTGAGCTGTAAGGTGGAGTCCGGCTGTAAGATCATCGATAATTCAACCTGAGAGAGTGTTGTGTTGTCTGCACCACTTTGTGTTCCCATTTACACAGACAGCACTGTGTACTAACACCTGCTTTTACTTTAAGAGCACACACACAACATCGGCAGCATGCAGACCGTAAGGACATATTCACTGAATTTGACAGAAAGTTATTAGCTTACATTGCTGACTTCACCTTTAATGATTAGGCTATAGCTGGCTCAAATAAACATGACAACACCACACGAAGGTCTGAGACTCCAAGCATACCATGTGCGCCAGTTTGTCCAGAATCTCATTGACCTCTTGGCTGTGACTGAGGCCAATGTGAGACTTCCCCATAAGCCGCCTCACTTTCTTCCGAATATCATTTTTGCTCACCTGTAATAAAACAGAAGAGCGTGATTAGCTAGGTGACCAAAGCACGTCTCAATGAGAGAGAAGGGGAGACATGGAGAGGCCTACTTTCATCATAAGCATGTAGGCAGTCATGTTGTACAACAGGGTAGCTAGCAGCCTGTCCTCATCATCCTCCAGACGTTTACGGTCATGCTCTCCTAGTGACAAGTATCTAGAACAGAGAAAACAAAGCATCAACTCTCTGCATCCCAAAACCAAAAGGCAGGTTAGAAAGACATTGCTTTCTTTAAAATAACGTAACAAGGAGACCGTCGACCCCATCTGTAAGAACTGACGTCATTGTAAGTCTTTTATGTGACCGTCCTTGACCTTTACCATTTAAATGACACTCTTTCGTCGGTAAACAAGGCAAATATATGCTTTTAATCGTGATTTGTTTACGATTAAACAACCCCCCCATCAAAATAACTTAAAACTTAAACATGTCTAAATAAAGAATATTGTTAAAAATAAGAGTTAACACTAACAAGATCCTGAAATATGCATGCGATTCAGCGCTTATATAGTCGAGCCGGGCAAGCCATGAATGACTCAGCTAAGACCAACATAACGATAAATCGAAAATAGCCAATTAAGCACAGCAGGCATAGATGACATAATGTGAATAACATAAGATCAGTGTGTATAGCTTGTAACATATAGCTACATATATACTGTACTGTAGCTGTATAGCTAAAAATAGCTCAATATCTCATAGACAGACAATTTCATACGAATATAAGTTATTGTTGGGTCTAAAACATTAAGTTCTCCATGAATATGTACAGAATGCATAAAGAGCGGCGACAGAGTCATGTGGAACAGACAAACACACAGCCTGTGACCTTTCAATCATCTCCTGTGGCCCCTGGTCCATCCCCATGCCCTCTCTCTCCAACATGACTGCATCCAAGTAGGCGTCCTCCCAGAACTGCACCTGGTCCCACAGTGTGGAGCGCTCCTTGCCTGGAGACAGTACACACAGCCTGCTGCTGTGACTGCAACCAACAATTACACACACACACACACACACTCAAACACATCATGCAATTACAGCCACTCAAACTGCAGTCAAAATCAGTTGGGGAATTCCAGTATTTCGGGCATGTCACAATTTCTCAAGGAAAGCAGTGAAACCAAATGAGATACAGGGCTTTCTAACGTCAGAGCCATCGCTAGTAATGGAGTGGGGGGTGAGAGGGGTGGAATAATGTGATCACAGACCAGAAAGCACATGTGATCACAGACCGCAGGCTAAGCAGAAGCACCCCACGCACGGCAAAGCAACGTTGACAGGTTAGCCGTACTTAGAGAGAAGGTTTCCATGGCAGCATCCTCTAGCTGATCCCAAACGGAGCTCTTATCACGCCCTGGAAGTCATTTCCCCCGGAGCGGCAGCAGGGGAGAGGGGGAAGAGCAGTGAAAGCGACAGGAGGGTTAGCCGAGAGGGTTAAAGGGTTAATGGAAGAAAACCCCAATGAACAAAGTGAGAGACTACAGAAGTGGAGCCAGGAGCCAGGACAAACACTTGACTCACCCTCTTGGTCATGACCGCTAGCCAACAAAGATTATAACAACATGTATCCATAACATTACTATACAAGCACAGCCTGGTACAGTAAGAGGATATTACTTGTTTGGTGGAGGCTGTACAGAGATATGCAGAGGATAGACCATACCTAACAGTCCTTCACAAAGATAAATCCTCATACTGATGTCCTCCATGGGTTGGGCAGGCGGACCCTTGGCCACAATTGACGCAGGCTCTTTGATTCCTGGCTTGAGCTTGTGTGTCTTTCCCTGTGGTGTGAGACCACAATGCAATGTCTAATATGTCTTTAAAAGTAACAAGAAAAAGTGAATTCCATGAAAAGGGTCAGTGTTTGGACCAAACCGTTGTGGGTGAGAACAGAAACTCACAAAAATAATATACCAAAAATGTTGTTTTGGTCTGAAACTGGTGCTGTGTGCGAGTGGCTCCAACCAGAGCCATGGAAAGAGAGTTACGCCAACGGAAGGTCTACATTTTCAAAACCTATGGCAATTTGAATGAATTCATTAATGTGTGTGTGTGTGTACAGTATGTATGTATATACACACACATCTTAATTTTTTGGTAATTAGTAGTCAATAAATGCACCGATTTACATTTAAAATAGAATGTATAGGGTGATTTTAGCATTTAGGCTAATTTCCGGGAACTATTTTGAGGCTCCGTTGCTGTGAAAAAAAAACAGTCCATTGGAGTCAATGGAGTTGACGCGACTCTCTCTTCACATGGCTCTGGCTCTCCCCCATAGCCTCGCACCATCCTCTACACCCTGCCCTGTGCTTAAACCATCAACAGTCCGCCAATACAGAACTGTGTACCTGTCAAGAGCAGACGAAGGTCAACTTACAAACACTGAGCTGGTGGCTGGATTGGTCTCGATCTCGCTGTCGGACAGCGTGCCTCTAGACAGGGTGAGATGAGCAGCTGTTCTGCCACCATCTCCTGCAGTGCTGCTCAGGTCACTGTCTGCACCGAGGGTCTCCCCAGAGCTATTGCTTATCTAGCGACAGTACAGGAAAGCAATTTATATTGTCTAAAGATACATTTACTGTGCAATTGGGCATGCATTGTAAATGGTAAATAGACTGCATTTATGTAGCACTTTACAGTGCCTCACATTCACCCATTCACACACACATTCACACACCGATGGGGATTGCTGCCGTGCAAGGTGCGACCAACCACCGGGAGCAGTTAGCGGGTAGGGGGCTAGGCACCTTGCTCAAGGATGCTTACACCGGGGTTCGAACCCACGACCCTCCGGCTGGGAGCTCGACACCACTACACCATCCTGCCTCCTATTGTATGTATCACTCATTAAAAAAAAATTTTCTAACCAGACTTTTTACCGCCCGTTTGTATACAATTACAAATATGAACTGATCAGTTATTTGACAATACATAATTTTCACTTCAAATTGTTTTTTGTTAAACATTAACATGCATTTTTATATATTTATATATTATATATTATATATTCTTAGAATAAGCCAAACCATTCATCCCCAATTCTACCTTATATGGTTACTGAATGACAGAAGAAGAACAAAAAAGGTATGGAGACACTACAAGACATAAGTCAAGATTATAGTAGTGTCTACAGTAAGAGAACGGGTTGCAGTTAGAATGTAGCAACCTCTGTGTTGGCTGTGCCCTACCACTGTGCTAGCCTCTGAGTCCTGACTGGTGCTCCTGGTCAGGACTGGTGGCTCACAGCTCGTCACGGACTCCGTGTCACTCTTCTGCAAAACAGGACAGGTTTAGCGTGAAAGCACCCATCAAGTGCTTGTGTTGCATACACCCACCACATGGATAATACCCAGCGACATCCACACAAACATAACCCACCTGAGATCCAGATGTAACACTGAGACCACTGTCGGCACTGATCTGAGACTTCTTCTCATCGGTGTCGGCCACCTCCGGCCGCTGGTGCTTGGCTCCATCTGACCCTGTTGGACACAGGTGTCATCAGCATTGCCGTCATGAGCGTCTCAACGGTGCCCCCTGTCCTCTCTACATGTCACAACACTACAGCTAAGCAAAACTGGTGTCATTTTAGAATGTCAAAGCTCTATTCAAACACTACTTGAAACTATTAGAAAATCATTCAACAATAATAAAGCTCACAAGCTCTAATAAAATAAGCATTATCTAATAATAAAAATATTGCTGGATCAAGCAATCAAATATATCTAGCATAATAAAAGACTGCTTGATGTACAATAACAATAATTGTACTTTAAAGCGATATGACTTCACATATATTGTTAATGTCTGTATAGAGTATATACTGCCCAGGTATTATTTTACAGTTATATAAATAAAATAAAAACATACACAGTATATACACAACGTAGAATTTAAATTCTCAGGGGGACAGGCAGAAGGTGAAAACATGTGACAATAAATCTGAGTCAGTGCAAATGTTGCCAACGTTTCACAGGAAGACAAACAAACAGGCAGTTAGGCATGCAGGCAAAAGGAACAACAAAGACATTAAGGAAACATGTTCTTACGCTTCTAGCCCTTTAACATTGCCGCACATGAAATTACTCAGTATACAAACTGATGATCAAAATCAGCTTTTTTTGGCACGCAGTTAGTGAAACCTTCAGTATGCCAACCAGCATCACTGCTGAACCACACACCTGTTGAACAGGGTAGGGTAGCTTTTCCTTGTACTGTAGATCATCTTGATAAATGGAATCGAGGGGGAAAGGGTAGATGAATTCTTCAAATGTTTGGGGGGAGGGGGGGGGGGGCACATCTAGCCTAAGTAGGAGAGACACCTTACATTGGCAAGTCAAAGACCTTAGAAAAGCATTTGAAGGAAGGCAGACTTCATTTTGATACAGTTTTGTCATCTTGTTTGACATTTGCTTTGCTTCTGAACTCCTAGGCCTAAGAAAAGCTAACATCCTCAGACTCCAGCTCCAAAAATGGCAAGGTAATGAGATTAGTTCTCATGTGAACTCTTAAACTAAAATAAGTGAACTCTTAACTATGACATTTGACTTTTGCCCACAGTTCAGTGGTCATTTTAAAGCCAAATCATCATGTATTAGGATTTCAGTAAGCATCAATTTCCCCGCTTTCCTTAGAAGACACTGTAATAACCTTGTATTTATTCATTTGACACACACACAAAAATCTATTTTAAAACAGATGAGTACTTTCATATATAATCCATGTGAACAGTACACAGACATTTCTTGAAAAATGTTTAATCTGTTCTAATACTTTAAGAGCTTTTTAAAGTAACAATCCTTATATGTTTAAAAGCACTGAAAGATTCAAGAAGTTTAGAAAAAAGGGTGAAAATGTCAACAGCTGTCAATTATTAAGTAAAACTCCAATCGTTTTTTTGTGTATGAAGAGACTCTTACTCTGTGGTTTTTCCAAAGCTTTTTGCTTATCCTGGTGCTTGCTCCACAATTCTACCCAAGATGCATTGCAAGCAAGGAGAGAAAGACAGAGAGAGTCAGAGCTGGTTGAGAAGGCATGTATGGTGGATGAGCATCAAAAAAATTATAAATAAAAAATTAGGCATGATAAAACTGTCAGTTACTAAATGAAGATGTTTTGCAATGTCTGCATGTAGCCATGTCTCAATCCGAGCTAAATTAAAAACCAGGATAACTTAAGTTTGCCAAGTTGGATCCATCGCCAGTAACAGCTACGAAGGTAACATTACAACACATCCAAAGCTCTTTGGACCACGGCTCTGGAGAAACCGCTCCATGTGGTCAGAGAAAATGGACTCTGACCGCATGGCATCCGTCAGTTCTGGCTCTCCAGAACTACCGTGTGAGGGATGGTGTGTACTCAAAAGAGCACGGAATGGTGAGTGAAAGGCCAGCTAGCCAGCAAGTGGAATGGAGCAGTTGCAGAAGCAAGGATGCAGGTCTCAAGGCATTCTGTGGAATCGAAGGTGCATCTGCTCAAAAGGAGAGGGGCAAAGGTAGGCAAGGGAATCATGAGGGTGGTTGAATTTACAGGTCCCCTGTATACAGACCCATTACTCAAAAGTGCTATGCCAGTCACAGGCAACAAACCCAAAATAGCTGCAGCCCTAAATGCTACAATTTGCCTCTCAAATGGGCCTGTTTACTGGGGAGTGATGCTTCCACCCTCCATGCTGGGAGAACCAAGGGGGCTGCCGCTTTATACAGCCCACCTCGCAGAAACCTGCAGTAAAGGCATAGATGAGCACAGATTCTCTATCTTTTGCACAGTGTCCGGTCTCCCCTGCCCAGTACTGCAGATTTAGACAGTCAAGTCAACAAAAACAAAACAAAACATGCATTTAAGATGCTAAAAGGTAAACAACCAAACTGCACAAATCGGTAGAGGCCAACAGGGGTAGGGGTGTTTCAACAAGGGAGAAAGTCAGGCCAATATTCCAAACACTTTCTCCAAATAGACAGCCTACATTTAATTGAAAATGACATTTCCCAATAGCAATTCAAACTACTGACATGGATAGAAATAGCAGCCACACTGGCGACGCTTGGAAAGAAGAAATACTTGGAGAATGACCACTGTGTGTAACCCAGTCAGTCAAAGTGAATGGAACATTAAGGCACCTGCAGGAACACCTCTAGAACAAGGGAACAGAGCCTTCTGTAAGAGGATGGGAGGTCAACGTGTTGGGGGTCACAAGCTTGTTAGGGCAGGGTGGGGGAGGGCTCACTCGGCGCACATGCAACCGGGGTTTGGAGTGGGCGTACACACCAATCGAGGCAATAAAATTCTCCTCGTTCAGACTCCGGGTGTCAAAATGGCGGGCTCCTCTGCCCGACATGTTGTGTGGCAACTGCAGATGGGGTACATTCAGCAGGACCTGAGGTCTGGCATTCTCCATACGACCAGACGGACTCTCTTTACTCCCCGGGCTGCCGACACTGTCTGTGGGGCTTCGCTTACGCTTTTCTGGATCTACCGAGCCACCAACGTATAGAGCCAAAGAAAGCATTCGTTACGGTTATAGAATAGAGGGAAAAAGGAGGGGTTTAGAAACAGACAGCAGAAACAGAAAATTCCTCAACTTGATTTACCCCCCGCCCACCTAGTGAGATGTGCCATAGTTTATGTGCAGGTACAATCACATTATTTATTTCTAAAATACATAGAAAACAAACATTCAGGAAGAAATTAAACATACAAAATAAAGATCACAGAATCACAAATTCCAAAATAACCTAAATATGAATATTACCTAATGACTTTCTATACAATTACCTTTGGTTTGATAATGGGTGCGTGCTATTTCCAGTAAGCTGAACACACTGGCCATGCCTCCAAGTCCTGAATTAGTGTAAGAATGCTCCAGGCTAGACACTGTACATTTCAAGATGTCCAACATGCCCTTGTACACCTTTCTGCTCACCTCCTGGACATATTCAAATACAATTATATAGCATGAACAAGTGAAGAACAAATCTGAATCAATTCATTAACCACCTTAAGATACAAATGATGCAATGGTCAATATGATTCCCGTGCATGTTCTAAGCCCACTTACTGTTTTGTCCTATATAAATTATGGATCAAGTAAACAAGCCACGCGTGGCTTTTTTCTGTTGATACCATTTTGGGTCCGACCATTAACAACAATAGCTCATATAGGGTTTTTCCCCCTTCATAAATATATTACTCTATACTAATAAATACTGTATATAACCACTAAATACCCTTAACCCAGAATATCAGCAAGTTAATTAAATGCCAGCAGAATTTATAGAGCAGTTAACAGAAACACAGCATGGGGAAATAGAAACTGAATTTAATTACATTTTAGCAATGTGTGTAAAACATGTAATAAGTCACACTTTTAGGATTAGCAAAATGTCAACTGCTTTTGCTTTGTTTACGTTTTATACTTGAGGGTAAACATGTTAAGCAAGTGTATATAATGTTGATTAAATATTGATATTTCATTAAAAAGTGGCAGCCATCAGTCAGGCTACAGTGAAATAATGCAGATCTCTCCATAACTGCAGGCAGGAAAACAAACCGGGCAGCCTCACCACATCGCGTATGATCTCCTGTCTGGCATCGTCCTCGGACTGGACCACTCTGTTGAGCTTACTCAACACAAAGACCCGGAGCTGTTCGTTCTCCAGGAGACGACGCACCTTCTTCATGTTCAGCCAACCCACGCCTTGGCCGTCCAGAACACCCTGAACCACCTCCTTCAAGAACTGCTGGTTCTCACTGTGTCGCAAAGCACATCTGCTTCAGCCACATAGCCGCAACCCAGCAGCGTTTAATGACACATAGCCACAAGTCAGCCACAAGTCAGAGAATCACCAGGCTTGTATTTGTATGTTTTACTATTTTAAAAGAAATAGGGGGGATGTTGAGGCTTTTGTTAAGCCACTGACCCTAGCTTCCTGGCCAAAGAATAAGTTCCCACACATCATTTGTCATTAAATAACCTCGCGGTACACTTCCAACCGGCAAACTCACAGACACCCCGCTCCCTCTCATCACAACCTCCTCCGACTACCACTGTTTCACAGGTCTACAAACCTGACAAATTGCTCTTACTGTTCTCAGGCTACAGAAAATTGGTGGGAACACAGCCCCATTGGCTGGAACGCCAAGGCGTGCCTGGTGAGTCCATTACCTTGTGTTGTTGACACGGCCCTGAGGCGACGGAGACTCCCTCTTCACTGTGGGACTGTGCTTGATAACAGACGACTTCTGATCCACCAGGGCCCTCGGGGCGCGTGCACCTATAACAGGGCCAGAATGAACACTGGACACGCTCTCAACACACGACAACACTGGCTTACCGAGCGGGAGGGTAAACCAGGCAAGGAGAATCAAAGAGGAGTGTATTACTGCAGCCTATGAACTAGCATGGAGGAGATGTCATCACCAGGGCCGGTTCTAGCAACTCAACTCCGGCCTTATGCGGTAATGTGTGGAATATTACGGCGTGTGATTTGTGTTGCGTTTCACTTACAAATATTTGTATTTGCACACGATTTTGTCCATGTCCTACCAATCAATTGCTTGATTACTTTATAATTAAATTAAACCAGGCAATTTGATCATTGTCTGAGTCAGAATGCACAAAATATAGACAAAGAAACAGTTGCACAGAAAAAAATAAAAACATTATTTTAGACTGCATATCCGCAAGGCCGCCCCCCCTCTCCCCGGCCCTGGTTATCACTGCATAATTGAAATAAAGGATAGTCACACTGGGTTGTAGAATAATACAGTGCTTGCTAGGGTCTAAAACTGGGACAAGAGATCAATCTCACACTCACAAAAACAAGTCCAAAAGAATGTGGCCTGTGGTGTCAACACACACTGGCAACCCACGACAGTGAAAGCGGATTACGAACACACTTGCATAGCAATTACACCAGCAACGTCATGCAGAAATAAATATGTGAGCGGGGTGACAAGGTAAGAACTCATAACACCATCACTGTTTGCTTCTCCCCACACTAGGGGTCGCATCACCTGAATGCCCAGCCTCACCAGTGTAAAGGTGAAGCCCAGGATATTATTAGCCTAGTGATCTTCAATTCAGTGCTGTGCCACAATCATCATAAGGACACGTATTTATTTACTAAGTACAAAACAAACGTATCATGGAATACACTAATGGCAGCCTAAATGGCCAAAGGTACATGGAAGAAAACAACTACCGTACATGGTCATGGTCAAAGACTGCACCCTGCAGGACACACAGGGTAAAACAATCCCTCATTTGCAATGAGCCAGAGAGCTTGTCTATTCCCAATATAAGGCAGGTTTATTGTGGGTTTTATGTGACACTTTATTACCACCTGGTGTTTTATGGGGTCAGGAAATGGAAGCCTGATTTACTATACTGGTGTCTGATTTTCACATAATTTATCACTGTTTCTGGACAAGAGATGGACTTAAGTGCAGGTTCTTCAACCGTTAGTTTAATAGCCATGTTCTGTAAAACCAACCAGACCGTAACAAAAGGCTTTTTTAAAGTGTGAAATTGGAGACCCTTTATGGATGTGTCCACTATGAGAACAGCCCTATAAATATGGGGCACAAATTGGTATTTCCCATCGAGTGCCTGACATGGGTCACTAGTAAAACCCTCTGTGGGGCAGTCTGGGAATTCTGACTATTTCAGCACTTATTTCTCAGGTGGCTTCCAGAGATTTTATTGCAGATATTTGAGAGTTGTGCCATTGTATGAAAGTGGGTGATTCATTCTTGATCAAGCTTGATTCCTACTGTGGCCAATAATATGCCAATCAGATTGATGGGCTTAAAGTACCTGTAAGTATCTGAAATCCTACTATGAACATCCAACATGTAAAAAATGTGCACAGGCTTACTACATGTATTCTACACTGTTCTGAAAATGTTCTGAAAATGTCCCCACAGCTCTATCCAAAATAAGTCTATAGACTAGCTAAAAAGTGGCAGCTGAGATAATACAGCAAATCTGTGCTTGACTTTGTATGTTATAACATAACTTCATGTCCAGACAATTACACATTTATATTACAAAATAAGATGTTAAGGCTGTCAGATGTGATCACACATTTAGACGATTGCATTGCGGGCCCAACCCAATTTGTTAACAGCAGATGGGTATGTAGTGGAATGAAACCATTCAGTTAGTCACAACTGATGATGATGATGATGATGATATGAGAACAGCCTCGATGCTCTACTGAATTCATTATAAAACGTTGGATGAGTGAGATGGAGAGGAGAGAGAGAGCAGGGTAAATGCTGGGAAATGTAGTTGTTTGGCGTGCAGAAGCATGCAGCTCACGCAATAAAAGCGCAGAACCCACCTTCTCCGCTTCCCGGGCCAGCCTCTGTTATTATCTCCATTAGAGAATTTAGCCCAAATACTGCACACAAAATCCAGAATTAGTGCCGCGGAAAGAGGAACAAAGAGTGGGACACCGGCCCAGACACACCCAGTCTGTACATCAGCCAATAACATAAAGAGACATGCGCATTCAACATGGCGCGCAAAAACATAAAAACCACACGACAGACAAGTGGAAATGAAGGACATACAAAGTAGATAGAGGCAGTCTTGATGTGATGACTGCATCACTTCATAAGCAGCAAGATATAGAGTAATGTACATTTGGCTTTGCCACATGTATTTTGCTAAATCCAATGCAAACAGGAGGCGGCATAAAACTTGAGTTGAGTTCCATACATTTGCTGCTATTTTCAGGAGCATGTATATATCATGTTTTAGTATAGCACTGAAGAGCTATTCTGTACCTTGTTAAGATTTTAAAAACCTCTACCTTTAAAAAAGATAACTAAGGGCCAAACAGCATCCAGTTGGGTCCAGATGTTTTCAACCAGGCTATTGGTGCAATTTAGTGTGCATAAATATATACTAAGCATGCATATTTCTATACTAATTCTAAAATTAAACAGACCATTGTAATTATTTTTGTGCTTTAGCAATTCAGGTTACCCTAACTAAATTGTGAATAAAAGAGATAAAGACTTGCAGCGGTGAGCAAACCAAGCAAGGCAATACACACAAAGGCAGGTCATCAATCACTCCATAAAAATACCATCTCCGACCAGCTATTTCTCCATATTAACTGAGATACTTCAGAAGTGAGCATCTATATTGCAATGCTGAAGACACGCAAATCCACACTAAAGGCCCATTTATGCTTCTGCGTTGCACCTATGTGTAGCTTAAGTATGTAGCCTAAGCCTACATACTTCTGCACTGGTCTGTTGGCCACCTGGACCTCTGCGTGTTGAATGCGCATGCAATTTATGCGAAGCCCCAAAATGCGGAAGTGCCATGTCTTGTAATGTGGCAGAATTAGAACACAAATATGTTTTGAAATAACTGTTTTTCGCTGCTTGATTAACAAGAAAATCCCATAGAGAAACCCTTATCTTGACTACTAATAAGAGTGTATGTTTTGAAATAAGCATATTAAAATATATATTTCCAGCTAATCTTAGGTACACCAAAATGTATCATAGGAAACAATCTGCAGACACAAAATAGTATTTATAAAAGACTGCTTTTTACTGCCCGACCACAAGGAAATTCCATAGGGAAATTCCCATGTTGTAGGCTGCATCAAATCGCATTTTTTGAGAGGTGCGCGTCACCCTATGCCGTACGCCTACGGCGTAGGGTCCATGTAGGTGCGACGCAGAAGCATAAATGGTCCTTAATTAATACGTTGAATACTGTGTGCATTAGGGCATGTTAAAAGACTCCCATCAGTCACACAGAGATGATAGCAAAGTAACACTAGAGGTAAAGGTCAATGATATACAGCTCTCCTCTATCATAGAAAGGAAAAGAATAGAGTTTAAGATAGGTGGATGCCATTTTAAAAGGTCAAGGAAATGTCTAGCTGTAGGGCACAAAACACAACTAGCACACAATACATAACATACCTGGGCTGTCAGGGTCATCTGAACAACAAAGACAAAACACAAATATAATTCACTGTTCTATGTGAAGTGGAGCTTTTGAGTTAACACCACCATGCTTCACCCAGCTTCTCAAAATGGGAAGATTAGATGTTAAAAAAGAAAATCTCTCACTGAACACCACCACATTTTTCTGGTAATCTAAACCCCCCCCCAAAAACCAAGACATCTGGTTTTGTACAGGATCAAAAGCCAGAGCAGCTCCATTTAACAATGAATTAAAAACTGCATGGGTCGTTAAGATTAAAATAACTTTTTTTTCTCCTACAATCAGCAAGAAATTTTTTTTTATCATCATTACAAATTAACACATTCAATGTCTCTGGAGCAGCTCCACCATTTGTCATATGACCATACAAGGAATGTTCTGGCTGTGGAAAGCACAGAACAATTTAATTTGAGTATATAAAACCCTATATTAATAAGAAATGTGAAGTCTGTTTGAGTTAAGTTTTGCTTCAGGGCAGGGTTATTCAACTCTGGTCATGGAGGGCTGCACCCTGCATGTTTTAAATCTCTCCCTGCTCCAACACACCTGATTCAAGGTTGTTAGCCTGATAGCGACACGTTCATTAGAATCAGGTGGGAGCAGGGAGAGATCTAAAACATGCAGGGTGCGGCCCTCCAGGACAGGAGTTGATTAGCCCTGCTTTAGGGCCTGGTACTAGAGAGAAACATTGAGAGAGAGAGAGAGAGAGAGAGAGAGAGAGAGAGAGAGAGAGAGAGAGAGAGAGAGAGAGAGAGAGAGACACACA
>JAODUE010000018.1:488049-516210 GCA_027564755.1 Amblyopsis hoosieri
CACACACACACACACACACACACACACACACACACACACACACACACACACACAAACACACACACACACACACACAATCCCCCCAGTCACAGCAGGGGTCAGGGAAGAACAGAGGAGTGTGTCACTGTGTTAGCTGTGGGACCACACACAATGTATGTAATACACAGGGAACCTGGGGGGCGAACGAGCTAGGGTGGGGTACAACAGAGAGAGAGAGAGAGAGAGAGAGAGAGAGAGAGAGAGAGAGAGAGAGAGAGAGAGAGATACACACACACACACACACACACACACACACACACAGTATCCTCTTTGAAAATAGTGCCATATTAATATTAGTATATTCAGCAATCAATGGGGGAAAGTCAGTCAGGCTATTAAAATAATAAATCCCTCAACAAACCTGATTGCTCCTGTTCTTCCTCTACATCAAAACTTAAGTATTCTTGCATAGTACAGAAATTACAGAAAAAGAAATAAGGAGATCAAAAATTAAGTCAATATTCTGTATTGAATTAAAACAATATGGTTGGGCGCAGCACTGTAGTGTTTAGTACAGTAAATAGAATATTGCTGTCAAACTTCATCAGGTCACTGCTTATACTGAAAATAGCGTGGATATTCTTTACAACTTTGCTAAAATAACATCATCATGTCATTATATTTTTTCAATTTGTTTTGTTTTCAGTTGTAACAAAAGCAGAGCAAGATATCTCAATGACAAATTGGTTGTTAGAAAAATATGTAAGGTAAGAATCAGCATGAACATAACTTCACGTCAACCTGTACTTTGCATGTGGAAAATTCACCTTCGCATTTTCCCTTATAAATTAACTTTATTTTTGTTAATACCAATTTACAAATGAGACATAAGACATTCCGTAAACAAGATATTAGTGGATCTGCCAACAGTAAGAAATGTTTGTTTTACTGTACCTTTTAGACTGGGGAATGGTGTGGCTTTCTCTCTGGCTGCCTTATTTGGGATAGCTAGATTAGACAAACTGAAACTTGTTCCGTGGTTCTTGTAAAGATTACCTAAAATAAATGTTAAATAACACACACATTAAGTTTTTTCTAAATTCAAACACACCAATGCCAATAGAAAACATAAAAATCATCAAGAGCTTTTTGTGCACTCACTGGCAAAGGACATAAGTCCACCGAAGCCGTCGTTGCCGTTGTTGGAGACTGGGGAACTGTTGTCTACCTCGCCATCAGACTCCCCGGGGAGCCTCAGGCTACTGGGCCGTAAAGGTCGTGTTGCTCTGTAACACAACCACAGGACATCAGAGGGCCCTGAACACATAGCCATGCAATGGGTATATCAACGCACACTGCCACCAAAGATTCATAGCCACCATGGAATGGATGAGGCCTATTGACTCAGCACACAACATTTCATGGCTGCTCAGAAAGCCCATTTGAATGAAGACGATACATTCATTCAAGCAATGAACAAGTTTAACACACTTGTTGCCATTGAGATTCTGGTTGAATCGGGGGGTGTACGACTCCACTTGCTCCTCCGTTTCAGGGTCATCCTCAGTGGGAAAGCCATACTGAGGCTCAAAGTATGGGTTGTCATACTCTTGTTTCTTGTTGGCCGGGTCTGCCTGGGCTGTCTCAGCCGCGGACCTGTGGAAGGACTGGCTGACCAGTACAGGCACTGGGTTCTGCATGGCTGCGCTTGCAGACGCCTCGATTTCAACTGGTTCCATCTGCTCCTGGAAATAAAACGGATGTCAGCTTCATTCATTCAGCCATTTTCTTTTCTCCCCTAATTCAGGTGAAAATTTGATCTACATTTTTATTTTGCCAACATTTAATATGTATTATCCTCCATTACATTATAGGGCCAGCAGCACTTGAGAATTACACCTCAGGCCAGGTCTATATACAATCTGACACCATGCCTGTCCACTGTCAAGGCAATCCTAGCCAATAGCATGCATGCTCATTGTAGGAACAGCCCGAGAGGGCTCAAACGAGCAGGAAGAGCGTCCGTGACATGAGGACGCACATTGTTTACCCCCTGGATGATGGTGCTGGGACTGGAGCTAGCCGTCGTGCTGGAGCTGGAGCGCAGCGGCTGTCCGTCGGAGGACTGGTCAGGCCCGTCCGCTCCGGGGGGGCCGTCTGAACCAGGACCATCCCTGAGCTCCGGCAGGTCCTGGAACTCCACTTCACTTGCATCCCCCAGTGCAGCGTGGGTAGGCGGGTCCAGGCCTAATGCATTGATCGTGGCAATTCACAAGGAAGGAAAGCAATGATGCGCATATTCACTCAAATATGGATTACATGGATTGCAGTACTGTTTGTGGTGACTTAAAGTATTTAAAGAAATATATTTAAAAAGTGATTTAAGTTACGATTACCATGTAATAACACATCGTCCTACACAGTACAGCGAATAGGTTCTGTTCATGATACAATCTCACTTATTCAACCTTTGCCTAGAGCACAGATCATGAATAACAAAGCCTAAAAGAAAAGAGGGATTCCCTGAATGTACACCTTACATGGTGTATCTCCTTGGATGTCACCTTGGATCATCTCACTCACTAGGTCCCCGAGTGACGAATAGGAAGAGCTGGAGTCGTCGTATGCTTCGCTGTCACTCCCACTGTTGGGAAGAAGAAATCCCTTACAAATGTGCGCAGCATTTCCCGCAGCTGACAGCCGAAAGCGATGTCAACATTTATACTCAAATATGCTCGTCAATTGTTCAGGGACACTAATTCAATTGTACAGGTATGGTGTCTTTCTCACCTGTCTGTGGGGTCAGAATCATTGCCCTCCTCCTCCTCCTCCAACGGCCCACCCATGGCCTCAACCAACTGGGAGCTTCCGTCGTACACGCGGTAGCACACTGGCTGAAGCTGATGGGCATACCACTTGGGCTTGTCTCCAATCAAAGAGGGGTCGTATACGTCTGGAACGCAGAGAACGGAGGGCATTTAATGGTTTGCCTACCGACCATGCCGCATGTGAAATGTACCCCCGTCATCATCTAAGGGGACCTACTGTTGTGTATCCTCTGAAAGGCCAGGTTGCTGGGATTGAGCGCCCACTCGCCGTAAAACTCCACAGCCTGGGTGTGTGAGAGTTTGTCTGCGAAGCCAGAGCGCCTAGGTCTGGAGGCGAGAAAGGAGGCGGCCTGGAAGGCCACCACTGGCCGGGGAAACAGACGCAGGGTTCGAGTGTGCATCTGGAAACCCTGGAGGACGTTTGGAGAGTTGAAGAACCGTACCATGGCAACCCTGTACGACAAAGGAAAGCCTGTTGAAATGATTGCCTGTCTGTCATGGAGTTATTTTTGCCAGTTATGGCAATCTTAGAATAATAGATAGGTGGTGATTGGCATAACAATAGGGCTTGCCTCGTGGCAACATCGACAGAATCCACATCGTTGCCATAAATTAGGGGGTTGAACTCCGTGGAGGATGGAGAAGCTTTGTCTCGCCCGGGGTTAAGCAGGGGCATCTCCTGACCTTCCTGGAACTTCTCCAGGTTTAGGATGGGCTGAGTGTTCAGACTCATACTGGCCAAGGCCTAAAACGGGTGGCAATGACAACATTTCAACCACACAGCAGGGGTGCTAAAGACGGGGCAGTGCCTCAATGAATCACTCCCACTATTGGCATCAACATATGTAAGTTGTTGTCATCGTCTTAACATTTAAGGTCAACAACTATGATCCTGAAAATGTTTTATTCCTACTTTAGTTTTCTATGCATCTAGGAGCAAGACTGTACCCTTCCAAGACCATCCTGATTGCACAAGCTTCTTGATTTATTCCACTCAGCACAAGTCTGGAAACTGACATGAAGCTAAGCAAATTGTAAAATAGCAAAATCATAACAATCTGTTTGTTAGACAGACGGTGCCAATAGGTGTCAAAGGCAATCAACTTATTAGCAGGTGATGGTACCAATGCGTAAGAACAAGAGCCACATGGGGATTCTATTCAAACAAACACAAGCAGTCTGTTTCCAGTTGAACTCTGCATTAACTGAACTGCTCATCTAGAGCGGCTAACTGTTCTTACAGTATTCAGAACCGTTTTGAATGGAGAGTTTCTAGACTTATGTGTAGAGCATAAATCACAGAGCTCGCAAAATCAGGACGGTGTTACAAGGCTAGGTTGATCTACAAGGATAAACATTATTACACTTTTAAGTAAGGTGGCTGCTTTGTGGCACAGGGTCTTTAATCCAGGTGCTCTGGCTGTAGAGCATTTTTCTAACAACCTACAGCCATGCTGCCACCCAAGAGCGCAGCAGTGGGTCATTAGAGTCTTAAGTGTAGCGGAAAGTGAATAAATTATTGATTGGATTGGCTAAATTGACTAGAGATCAATGACCTTAAAGTATTCATGGTGATGCCTGAAGTGGGAGCGTCATTTTGGATGGGAGAAGGACCAATAGGGAATCAGTTGCCATAAATGGTTTGCTCTATGGGAACTACTGTTTTGCAGACATGGAACATTTAGTTGTCAGTTCTGGATGAGTGCGACTTCGCAGAGGGATGTAGCTTCGTCATATCTGGTTTCACTTACAAGAACACTCACTGATGCCAAGATAGATGCACGCACAGTCAGTCATGCTCAAGCCAGAGCTAAGCAGTGTGTCTAGAAAATAGGCCTAGAACATTTCTCTGTGGCAAGGTAATGCATTTTAGTTTCAGTCTTTTGAATAGGAAAATGACAAGAGTAGTGACAAGCAAAAACAATGTGAAAAGGAATATTTATATTCGTGCAGGGGCATTACACATTCCACAGGAGGAGAAATGAGGAAACCTTATTGTCAGAGGAGAAGATCTGCTTTTGGGTGATCACGGTCAATCTAACCAGACACTAGGAGGGGGAATAAGAAAGATGGGAGGAGAATCACATGGAAGCCTGAGATGATCACTTGACCATAACTGAGAATGGAAGAACACACGATGAAAGGGTCAAGAGAGATCATGCCCCTTCCTTTCTCTTCTCCATTCTCCAACACTTCCCCATAAACTTATTTTCTTCCCACAGCAACAAAACAGTGACCACCTTAATGGTACATACGAACAAAACAAATTGGTATTCATTATTACGTTTATTGATATGCTAGCCTAACTTTAATAATGGACAAAAAAAGCTAATACAAACTAGCAAATGCTAGTTTGTATTTCATTTATACCATTATAATTAACTAAGTAGAGAAAATAAAACTATTGTTCTTTGTTTTATTAATAATAAAACACTGGTGGACAACATGGGGGGGGGTGAGAGAGTGAGAGAAAATTAGGACAACAGATGTCTCTGACACTAGGAAAACAGTACAAAACCTGCACAGATGTCAAACACAACAACATGAAGATAAAACGATTATGGACATCATCGGTACAAGACAGACACCGCAGAGATTAGACACCATCCATTGTGACCCAATGGGGGTCTAAAACATAGGTCACAATGGACTGGTTATGGCAGATACACAAAGCAGATCTTTCAAGACAAATATGTCAAAATGAAAATACTTGCAGACTTGTAGTACTGTTTAACGTTGTAAAAGTATCTCTCTAGCAAGTATTTTCATTGACTCAATTCAGCAGCATTGCACATTGATTGACTGTATGCTGTAGATCACCATCTGTTGATCATCTCCGTCAATGCCATGTCAATTAAAATCGTTAGTAATCGGATGCTAGTTCCCAAATATACAACTGCTAAACTGCGGCTTCACACACACACACTCCTACACACCCAAACACGTGGGAAAGAACAGTTTAACACACACACTCACACGCACGCAGTCCCGATTCAAGGCAGATTCCATTTTTTGGTGAAAAGGATAAGTTAGTTGCCAACAGTATTCAGTACCAAGTTAGTTGCTAACAGTATCCAGTGCCAAATAAGTAAGCTTTTGCTAAGTTGGCAATGGGCATAGTATGAATGTTTTACCTTCATAAAATAGAGCATGCACACAAAACCAAAACAAAAAAGGCAGAAGGAAAACTAATGTATGTTAGTGTGCTACAAAATGCTCAGTTCATATGCTCCCACACTCTATAAGCAAAGTACATACAACTTTGTAGAGAGGTACGAAGGTACTGCAGTGCCTAGCCCCTACTGGTCAAACAGCTGAAAGAGAAGTTTCATATCAGTACGTCATGGAGAACATCACTGTTCTGTCCTACAACAGAACCTTACCATGATGAACATTTAGCAGGTATGTTCAATACTTACATCAGAAGACACAATATATAGACACATCCTTGGTAAAGGAGAGGCAGATAAAGCTATACTACGACTAGTATAGCTTTAATACTAGTCGTGTGTGCCACGAATGACTCCACTTAAAAGATAAGCAACAAACCACCAACCTGCTTAAGATGCTTCTTCAGTTCACTTGACTCAGGCTCTGGGAGAGGTGGAAGAACCTCTGCATTGGTGGGCACTATAACCTGTACAATAAAGACAATGGCGTGAGTGAGTGAGTGTGTGTGTGCATGCATACAAATTGTGTTTGCATACAACCCGTGTTTTATACAGAACGTATAGTACGTAGTTATTAGGTAAAATAACTTAACTTTTTAGCTTTAAATCAACATATTTGTTGTTGTTGTTGTTGTAAATGAACAGAGCACCATGAGACAGTACTTACCTTGTTGCTGTCAAGGTCGACAAGCCACACATCATCTGGCATTTTGAAGTCTGCCTTGTAGAGGAAGAAGCTAGCGGGCACACCTATGATGTAGGGCGTGGGTGCAAGGAGCAGCTACAGAAAAAGAAAAAAAGAATGTTGCTCAATCTGCTTTGTTTAAAAAACTGCCTTTAAAACATTCTGCTGTAATAGCAGAATAACAAAACACGTCAATGCATGTACTAGTCACATACACAGTAATGTCATCCAGTAAACACCACAAGGTACCTGTTCGGCAGACGCCATACATGTTGGCAGTAAGGGGATGACGGGAAACATATACTCCAGTGGATAGATCATGGAGACAAAGGCCATGACACTCATAGACAAGGCATTGTAATCCCTTGACTGAAGGACAACCTGAAAAGGTTCAAGACAAAATAAAGACAGACCTAAATGTATACAGTTCAATACTAGTCGTCTTAGATAGTTTCCAAGAAAAGATACAAAAGATAACCTTAAACTCAACACAATATATACACAGAAGCTCTGAAAGGGCACAGACATGCACTGTTTTGTCACAAAATCAGTCTGCGATTTGGATAATGTGATGCATGTGAAACACAGTTTATCCTCATATTCTGATAGATGCAAGGTTAGAAAAGCGCTATAATAATGCAGTCCATTTACATCAAATAAATCATTCAATTAATCTCTATAATATAATAATAACTGAGTTCAACAAAATGTGGTATTTTCTTTCCCGCCACAGAATTCAACTCAAATTCTAGATACCATTTTACATTAATAAGGACCAAACACAAGATGGTGCCATTTTTACTCAATGTCAACTTAATACCGCATTGCTGGTTTATCCGAGGCCTGATTAGAAAGGCCAAACAAGACTTGGGGGCGAAGCACAGAACAGACCAGCATATCTGAATGCAATATGGATTACAGAAAAAACAAGGGGAAATATAGCCTTACCAAGATCCCTACCGCCATTGCATTTAACACAATTTGTATTCCCATTTAAAAGTTCGCATTGTGCATGGCCTAGGTTCTCTATCACTTGGCTCGTTTTCATAGCTTTCAGAAACAGCTAGAGTGGCGATGGGGAGTCCTTGCGAGGGACCTTCCTGTAGGAACACAGCTGTGATCCGTTGGAAATTACTCCGCAATCAAAACACTAAATATAGCCGCCTCCTCTCCTCCTAACAATCACGTCTCTATTTTCCACCGCTCTGTGGGGGGAGCACAAAGCCATTAGCCAGACAGAAGGACATCTGCTTAAGCGTTATCGGTCCATCTCCATTATGTTCCTACCTTGTGCTCTAGCAGGATGCAGCTCAGGACTTGGAGACAGGCGTCCACACCCAGCAGCTCCAAGGGCAGGTGAAGGGGAAAGTCCACCATACAGAAACGGGAGTTGTCCGGCAGGGCGAAGGTCAGAGGTCGCTTGAGCTCTGGAGGCAGCACCTCCACGTCGACGCGCCTCTGGCCCGCCACGGGGACCGGCGAGCGCAGCAGTCGGTATATCCAGGACTCTATCTCCCGCAGGTCTGCCAGCAGCTGGCTACCCTTCTCTTCTACAGACAGGGCCCCGGTGAATACACGCCACATCGTGTCCCTGACAACAGGACAATGGCACCCAGTCAGGGTGGCAGTGTTTAATAGCAAACATCATTGGGGCACTACCGATACTGTAACAATCGTTGTAGCCCCAGAAGACCCCCCCCCCCAATCAGACAGTAAACCAAGAAAAGTAATCATTTAGAGCACTGAGCAATACATTTTACTGCTCATGGTAAAATTTAAAAACTACAATGTCGACACAACTGGGAGAAAAGTGTCTACACTGTCCGATATTATACGAATACAAGCCAGTCTACTACGACTGGGCGTCCGCAATCAGCCACTCTTCATTGAATTCCCAGTTGAGGTTGAAACGAGTGACGCAGCAATACAGTTAATCACTGAAGAGGAGAAGACATGCAGGTTTCAGCGAACTAGCTCGTCACGACATTGCTTATAACAGCAATGGGGACCTGGAGAAACGTGTGTGAATTGACTAATGTGATGAACAAATGAGCAGGAAACACGAGAGGCTCTTAAACAATTGGCAACACATCGATAAGCAGCCCTCCACTCCAAACGCACGTACTGCTATTAAAGCCTCTTTGGAGTGTGCGCTCAGTGTCTGTGGCAAGCAGGGAGATAAATCATTAGCTCTTTGGAGCTCTCCCACCGTCTGCAGCTGGTCCCCAAAAGGCAGCCAGCCAGAGACCTCAATCTGTCAGCAGCGGCGTATCAAGCACACACACACACACACACACACACACACATACACACACACAAAAAGGGAAGGAAAAAAGAATGGAAAGAAAATGAAAAAATAAAAACAACCTTGCGGCATTATGCAATCACTCTCCTCAGTCTCCTCTGCCACATTTCAACTATCATTTCAGAAACAATGGCGGCGTAGGTCAGCTTAACTTTATGTTCAGTTGGCCTTTTCGCGGTGGCCCTGCATAACACATGACTCTATGCTCACGAGGGCGTGGCGTCGTCTGATACATATGAGAAGGTGTGTGAGATTAACCGCACGTTATCCTTTCCTGCAGTCCTCTGTAGCGGTGAGCGGCAAAGCCGCAGTGATTCTCACACTATAAATAGACAATGACAGTACAGCATTCACCTACAGTACAGTACTCAACATGAACTGCGGCTGCCTAAGTCCTAACGGAAAGCTCAGTAATGCTGGTTACATTATAAAAACAAGACAAATTTTAATAATAGTGAAAACCCTAGATGGGACATCTAATGTTTAGTAATACCATTTAAAAAAATTCAAGCATGGCGTATCAAATCAGTACTTTACTCTGCAATGTCTGCATCATCATTCATTACCATGTCATCTAGAGCATGTGTTACCTTGCTTTAGATAACTGGGTAGCCGATATTATTTATTGGCTTCATTATTGCATTTTTTACTTTCTCAATACCTGTCTCATTATTTAACTCCACCATGCGACCAATATTTAATAATCGTATAGACCCATGGCAATACCACTGCATGTATGTGAATAAAAATAAAGCATTCACAACAGAACAATGTTTCTAAACTTGTTATGTTTATGGAACATCCATAACCAAAATGGAGTTGTGTACAAGAGAGGCCACAGATGGTCTCCTATTCAAACCAGACAATTGTGTTTACTCTGGTACATGCAGACGCATAGACGAGTCAACAAGGAATAAGCAGGGGGAGGGGAGCGCAGAGAGACCATCTGCAGTTATTGTGGTGAGAGAACTGTTATGCTAGTAAAAAAAAAACAATCAAGCCTTGTAATAAAAAGGTCATACTCTTAAACTCAGAAAGTAAACCCAAAAATGTATTAACGTTCAAAATTGTCAAGGTTACACATATGGAAATATTTCTTCTACTGGCAAAAATTATGGATGCTATAAGATACTTTAGCTTTAAACCACATTACCATTTGAAACCATGTGCCAGATATTGAAAAGAGAAAACTGACTTTAGGTTAGAAAACACTCTACACTTTAAGGTATAATCTCCACTCTCACCTCTGGACGGCGCGGGGGAGCCCAGCTCGTTGAGTCACCCTCTGGCTGCAACAGTCCACTAGTCTCTTGAGAATATACAGGCACTCCCTGAACGTAGAGAAGAAGGGGTAGTGGCTGAGTATGCACAGCGAGGTCAGCGTGCTATTGCGGCTCCGGTTGGCCGTCTTGGCGGCGCTCCGGCGGTGCCGCGGCGACCTCGGCGAGCCACCGGGGGGCCCGTTCTCCGCAGCTGAGTCACCACCAGCGAGCGGCGCCAATGCCGAAGACGTCTGACCTCCACCACTGCCGTCGGAGCCATCGCTGGCGCTGTCCGCCGCGGCCGCCGGTTCGGCGGGGGCACCCTTGTCGCCGCGGCTACGGTGGTGGCTTCGTTGAAAGGAGCGGTAGAAGTTGACGCAGATGCCGAAGCGGGTGATGCCCGAGTCCTTGTCAGTGAGCGTGAAGACGAAGGAGGCGTCGTCGCGGAGACTGACCCGCCGCTGGCGTATGCTCAGGCAGCCCTCGGGCTGGCAGAAGAACACAACGTCCGGAGAGAGGGGGAAGTCGTGGTGGTCCTCCAGCGGGTAGCGGCGGAGGAGCTGTGGCGTCTGGGCCACGCTGTCGCTGCTTGGCTGCCTGGTGGCCATACGCATGGGGGGGCTTTTAATAACAACAACACCAACAACAACAACTCAAATGCAAAGCCCACACAAAACCTAATGTTAGGCACATATGTGTGAAATTCTGTTAATTAATTGTGTTTCCTGTAGCTTCTTCTACTGCAGCGCACAGTGGCAAACACTGACACAAAGCAAGGTGTGTGCCTTGGGTGTGCCCTAACACGGGTGCTTGTTTACATTTACAGCATTTAGCTGATGCTTTTATCCAAAAACAACATCAAATAAGTGCATGCGTCAATAAATGAACAGCTGGTGCATCAGCAATCGTAAGCTAATTGTTGAAATAGTGACAGAATCATGTAATCGTAACACATACACAATAGGGGTGTAACAGTACACTAAAGTCACGGTTCGCTTCACATCACCACGGTTTAGTACACAGTGGTGTTTTTATTTACGTAGCCTATAGCCTAGCCTACATGCTGCGTTCACATGGAACACGGCAGACAGCAAACCCTTTCTAGTACAATAGACTAAAGCACAATAGACTAAAGCTGATTCATTAAGCGATTCAGCAATATTCTAATGCACTCCCCCCTCCACACGTTACAGCACTGCAACATTTATTATGAGTAGAGATGGCACCGATATGATACTGAGATCGGACCAATACTGACTTAAACAGCTGGATCGGTATCGGTGACAATTGGACAGTTGTAAGCGATTCATGGGGCTGATCCAACAAAATTAATTTACACGCGTAGGTCTACTGTCAAGCATCAGCCATGTCTAACCTACCCAGGCCACACTATCAATCCTAAAATAGAGATTGGCTGTCATCAGATGTCCTTTAGTGTTTGTCAGCTTTCGTCTCGCACAATACAAGTCACCAAAAAAATGCTTTCTTCGGCTTGTGGGTTGTGGTCTTATACTCAAATAGACAAACATCATACTGTATGTGTACTTCGTGTCACAATTCAAACGGGATCAGAAAATGTCTTGTATGGTTAACTACCATACATTTTCTTTCTTAGAAATAAGGTCCCATAACGCGGATGTGACTTAGGCTCTATGGGCTTTACTGTAGAACAATGCCAACACACGGTGCTAGTCCGATCAAACACAATCGCCCAAAGTTTCCCCCACACAGCTGCAGGCGGGTCTACAACTTGAGCCGAGGCTTACATTTTTAAGGCCCCGTGTGGAACTCGCGCTTGTGAATTTTGGTTCCACGTTATACTCATATCTTTTCACCATACCTTAAAACCACATGCTGAAACCGTAACGTGCACCGAAACGACTACACATACCGTTACACCCCTCACACACACACAAACACAAACAAACAAACACAAAAAAATCCTCAAAGACAATTGCTAATAGCTTAATAATAAAGTGCTACAGTAAAGAGAATTTGCCCGCCCTCCCTAAACCTTACAAACATCTTACCTGGCTCCCACCACCACCAGGTAGTCCAGAAGACGGGGACACATTTTCTTTTTCTCCATTGTGGATTAACTGCTATCTCTTGGTCAAGGCAATGAGGACATGTATGTATAGTGTGGAGTCACTAGTAATGTGAGGGGGTGGATACCCCCTCACAATGTGGAGAGTGTACGAGTCAACATTAAAACCCGGCTCTCTGTACCTGTAACACAAGAACAAGCACGTGTTTAGGTTCATAATCAAATAGAACCAGCTGGTATCCCTGTATAAACATGTGTAATGCTTCTTCAACCTCTCCTGAATTAAACAAAGCTCAGAAGAAAAAAAAAAAAAAAAAAGTCTCACGCGTCACTACATCAACTAAGCAGCATTCCACATGATGTTCCAAGTCATGTGATCACATATGGTGGCATGTAATGGGCCTCTGTGATTTCAGCACTTTATATAATGTAGAATAGAGTAGATACAAGTTAAATGTTCACACACAAAATAATATTCACTGCTAGACTAAGTTAATGTAACCATTGCGCTCTATTTAGATATTTATAAAGACAATACTTCCCCTAGTGGTGACTGTGATGCTATAAGTAGCTTAGAACTTGCACTCTAACCCACACAGCCTTCTGGGAAAGATAGAACAAGCACAGTAAAACGGCCAACAAACAAACCAATGCCTGCTGTGAAGCAGCTACTGTATCACCGCTGGTTCCAAAATATTGTCCCTGCCAGAGTAGCAAAGGAGTTCATTCACCTTGTGACACATGATAATCGCTACAAAGCCATGTGAGCGTCTGCATGCTCTGTGGTTAAACAGGGAAAAGAAACGACAGCTCAATAAAAACGACAAATATAACCCTGTCATAGTGACCCTTGAAACAAGCCTCTAGCTTGAGCTGAAAATATGCACCAACAACACTGAGGTTAATCAGCTCTAGGGACAAGGCATCCGGGCAGACTCTTGTAATGATGATGAGGCTGCATTAACCACTCAGGGAAAAAACAACAAGCAAGAAAAAGCCAAGTCAAGGATTAATGCTAGCCTTTTATTCTACAAGATGTTGTCCTATAATCCTGCACAAACACAATAAAACAGAGTACATTTCTTCATTAGACTATAATTTATAACTTAGAAGACGTAAATGCTGATACTAGATTGATATTTTAATAGGATGGTCAACAAGCAAAACATATTTCTACTGTTTATTTCCCCCAAAACAACATTACACCTGTAAAATGGTACAATGTATCCTACTGAAACAGACAATCACACAACTCATTGGTTATAGTACTAGTGTAAACGTATGAACAATAACAGTTCAGGCAGATCGTGTTTGTTCGACAGTACTTTAGCTGCTCCATTATCAGTCTATTCTTTAGTATTAAGCATAGTCCTGCAAAATAAGACTACTACACTATGGCGATTCATAATGTAATGCTACCATACTGTAAAAACAGCATCAGTCTAACCCTAAAAACAAACTAAACATAATTAATAAATAACACACAATCTGGCAATATATTATTAGATATTTTTGCAATACATGATCTAGATGCAATATCTGCATGAACTCTGAATTACATGAACAATATAGTCATCTGCAGAACGGGCATTGAAGCATCAGTGGCCCAGTGAGAGATAACTAAATGGTGGCATCGTACTAATAGAAACACTGAAATATAATCTGCCAGCAGCCACATTAGCCTACATCAGTCTGGACGAGAAAAAGTAAAAAACAATCCAGACTAACCTTTCACCATTCTGTCTAATGCAAAGTAACATTTAAAAATAATAATGATAAATAAAAGGGTATACTGTGCTAAAAATGTTTTTCCAGATTTGAGCATGAGCTCAATATGGCAGCAGTTTTCATGTCATAGCTGAGATCTATATGCAGAAGATGACACAGCAAACATAGAGTCTTTTGCAAAATTTGTCAGCAGATGCATTTCTGATTGACACTGTATCATGCTGCTGTATTATTAGTCAATAACATGGAAAATTGTTTTATCTGATCAATTTCAAATGTAAGAAGAGTCCTTATGACCAGGCTCATACAGTATCGTCCTATAGGTCATACACAAATACTCCACCCAGAAAGACAAACACACTGCAATCTTCATAGTAACTTCAATGTATTCTTAAGGTACATTTGTTTTTGTTTGTGGTTATTATCATAATCATCTTCTCCTCAAAGTCATTTGATAGGAAGTTAAAACAGGCATGCAAATATAAACTTACATTCACAGCCACATTATATTCAGTTCATCTAAAGAAGTTAAATGGTATTTTCTATTTTGACATACTGTCAAACCTCAGATTGTTGATGAGTCAGTGGCTTGACAACTGTCGTTTTTTCAGACAGAAAAGCAATGCAATAATACAGTGTTTACCTTATCAAAACTGCATATAATATATATAATACTTGTATTCTATTTCAAAACAAAGGCAATACAAAATAAAATTATAAAGCAAGGAATATTGCAGCAGGTTGACACACCAGCTCAATATGGTCAGTGTTCTACCAACAAAACGCTGGTTATGTAAGCACAGTAGGGAAAGAGAGATATGATTCATAGCCTTTCAAATCGCACACCATTACTTGCCAGTCACAACGAACAGCTACAATGACTACAGTAACCTACAAACTCTGATATTGTGAAACAAACACGACATTTTAGGACTATCTATTCTGAATTGATGGAAGGGGCGTTATTCTGATATGGAGCTTTGCATCACACACGCTGGCTATTTTTGTGTAATTATCCAACTGTTGTATTATAAACATGTTCAATGACACAAATTCAAAATTAGTCAACGTGTAAGAAATAATCGGAGTAGCAATGCTGTATTATATTGTAATTTATGTGAATCACTTTAGCCTACATACATGATCTCTCCACAAGCGCCACGAATAAATCCTTATTTATATAGTTATATGGTCATTTCACTGCATAACAGGTTCGTTTACAGTGCATCATCTTCATTTTAAAAACAACGATGATACGTGACCTATTACTGTAGTAGTAGTACGCAACCGTACCGATAGGCTACATTAGGGATCTCACGATCTAGCTAGCTAATTGATGAACGGAGATTAGCCAAAGTAATCGTATCTAGGCTGGATTTCTGATTAGATGCGTAAATTTATGTAAAAGTGGCGGGGTTAGCTGTCTAACCAAGTTTTATTACAGTTTACATTCTGCCATCAATGTTCACCCTGACATTGCATCCTTGCATCTACAGTGGTGTCATACGTCACGAATGGATTAGCTAGGTAGCAAGAGGCTAACAGCAAATATAGTGAACGCTAATCATTTATAAAATGAATTGGTCACAAAATCTGCGTCGAGTAGGGGTCTAATGATGGTGCAAAATGAATGCATGACCTACGATATAAATTGCGGACATCTGAAATAATCAAAATTCAAGTACGATACGCCCTTACCTGTCTACAGTACATATTAGCCGGTTAGCTGCTAACGCTTGCTGCGAAACCAGCTGATGATGACGGCCTGTCCCTTGGTGTCAGATGCCCTCCTCGATCGGTACGGTACCGTACTATAGAAAAGAGTGTGAATTGAGATTGGTTTCCAAATTACGGTATGTTTGATACAAAGTGTGGTTTTAATGCTATATCGAGCAAGTCTACAATATGGTGATGAATTTGATTTGCGTTCCCTCATAGCATGTCTTCACAACATCCTCATCTGATCCTTCTGCAGAGTTCCGCATACTGAATGACGAGACGGAAGGGAGGCAGGCAGACTCCAGCTGCTCACCTGCTCCCCTGCTCCCAGTCCTGCAGTCTACTTTTTGATAGTCGTAGCGTAAACGTGAGCACATTTATTGAATCGCAATAGGCCTGTTGTAATTTGAAACAAAAAATATAGTTTTACCATTTGATCTTTAATGTGATATTAAAGTATATTTAAAAAACGTGTTGCCTAACGAACATAGGCTGTACAAAATAATAGGCCTACACTAAATAAATAAAAAATGTAGGTAATGGTTTGATATGTAGGTTTTTAGGCATTAGACATTAACACGTTGTTAATCTCCAGGCCATGTGAATTAAAAGTACAACATATTTCAATGTAAGATTATAATACAACCTCAACCGTCTGTATTTTTATTGTATGACCATACATTGCACCAGAAAAGAGGCTGAAAGTACTTTTAAAACCTGTTGATGCATTTTAGCCTCATAGCAATAACTAAAAAAAAAAAGATGCATTTGGTCATTTTAAATGTAGATCCACTCAATTGAAAAACAAAAGACACCCATGTCTATGACAGGGGCAAAACAAAAGATAATAAGTAATGAAGAGTGCCATTTGTATGCTATTTTTATGTGCTCGCTGTTGCAAACATACTGGTACTGTATGGACACAGGAAGACCAAGGAATGTACACTGTCAACTTTAAATACTCAGATAGGCATTCATTATGTTGTAGCTTGTACTGACTATTTGGTCAAATGGGTTGTTCTGCAAGTTTGACATGAGACACCAACTTGTAAATAACCCAAACTGGTCCAACTGCAAGTGATAGGCTATTACAAATGAGCCTATTCCATTTTAGCTGGATTGGTCTAGAAGAGTATCTCAGATAACCATCTAATGCCTTATAAGATCATTTAATCAAAACAATAAAACAAATCCAATGATGGTGGACATACTAAAAAATGAATTAACACAAAATGTTACACTTCACACAAGTACAGTATTTTTTTTTTTTGGTTTGTTGCAGAAATCAGTAGAGGAAACCGTTTTCCCAATATATAAAATATGTAGCACAAAAGTGAAATCCAGATTGTTCTTCCTGTATTGATGAATGCAAAATTAAGACCTAAATACATTATGTTGCTGGGTAAAGTTATTCATGGATACATGTGATTGATTAATTTAGGACTATACAACTACATTTGGGCAATAGCATGCTCCAAAAACAAATATATTATCGATTTTAATAATTATAGCCTTATATTTCTTATATTTATCTGTGAATGTAAACTGAGTCATAACTTCAATTCAAGATTACAATGGTCACATTCTGATATTTATCTAAAAATCACTGACAAACAAAGTTGTTATAAAAGCATAAAGAAGCAAAATAATATAATTTAGGCTGTACATCTGATATAAAATATGAAAAGCCTATATGGCTGGAATTATTTGCATGGGGGTAGGAGGGGATTGCACAAAAAACATAACCGTTACACTCAAATAACCCAACAGCAAATCTCCCAATCGAAACCTTCAGATACTGTACGTAGCCTACTGAACTACAAACATCACAATAAACTGCTGCATCAACCGTTCTGTAAAAAAGACATTAGTATTGTATGACACATTGTATCACCTCTTTAGATATACGTTACCGTTTTAACAATCGGCCTGGAAAAGGACAGCAGTAAATAGAGTACAGTGCTCTATAAAAGTATTGGAACAGCAAGTCTAATAGATTTTTGAGCAGTACACAAAAGACAATAAAGTTTGTGATCGGAAGATGTACATGAAACATCAATGCCTAATTTCATCTTTTAGGTCAGTAACATCACAAACAAGTGTCAAAGGGCAGGCGATCCACAGAACGCTTGGACAGCAGCAATGTAGAAGCTACAACATGATGCAAACCACTCATCAGTAGCAATAATCAGAAGGTAGGATTACAATTTGTAATGACAGAGATTAGTTACATTCTGGAACAGTTTTATGGGCTGACGATCAAGATTAAACTATACCAAAATTATGTGGGTAGTCTGCTACAAAAGTTCTAAGTAATTAAAAACTTTACATTAAGAAAGCAGGTAGGTCAAGCTGATATACGGATCTGTCATATACATCTTTTGATCTCAAGCTCTATTGTCTGCAGTATAAAAACAAAAGAATTAGCCTTCAACACGTTTTAAAGGGACTTTGTCATAGATCGCAGTATACTTTGAAGCTAAAGTAGTATGTTTTGTAGCGTGTTAATGTTTTAATTGGTCAAATAAACTTCACAAAATTCCAGTTTGCTTATGACACCAGTAGAATACTCACTAAATCAGGATGATGTTTGCATAACAATCAATATCCAGCAATACAATTTTTTCCCCAATTATGTCTAGTCATGCCCCTTAATACAATTACATATATGAATGGCCAATATAGAAATTATTTTACTGTAAATTAACATGCAGATCTTACTGACAAGGTTGTGGCTATACTAACAATTCCTTGGGACTAAAAGTCTTAGTAAAAAGATGTTACAGCATTGGATTACTTAATTTTTTTTGGCCAAAAGATTTTCACATGAAATTAGATTTCCTTTAAATGACAATACCACCTAAACCAGTTTTAACACCAAAAGCTCTGCCTACCAGTGAGTCTGCTTTTCCAGACTTTTGTGCATTAGTATAAGATTGAAGAATCTTTTTTATATATATTTTTCATATGAGCACATTGAATATACATTTGTCAAAATAAATGTGCCATTTACACAAATGCTGAATGAGGTTTTAAGTATAAATTACCAAAGGGGTCCTGTCTGGAATAGTAAACTCCAGTATTAACCTACCAGAGAATAAAGTAAATTTCTAGAGCTCTACATCACATTACTTTACCTGAGCAACTTCTACACCTTCGAAAGAGCTCATTTCCTGACTCTTCGCGGAAAGGAATACAGGCAAACAGCTGCTTCATCATGACTCACAATACCAACCAGATGACCTTATTATCATAAAGCTTAGCCAGACAGCAGTCTTCCATTCCCACCTCTCTGTGCTATTCTATTGCACAGCTGAATGACCATTACTACTTCTGCCAATGACATTTTTTGAAGATAGAGTGAGGACCTGTACTAGAGACTGATTAACTAACAGTATTTAACAGATATTAATCAAGAATAACACTGGCTAAAAAGCCTGATACTAGTACACATATCAGAATATGCTCATTGGAGCATTAGTTGGAGCAAGGACTTTAAATAAGTTGGTCACACTGCTTTTACAGCCTGTACGCGAGCAATGGGCACGGAATCTCTCCAAATTGTCCAGAAAAGAAAATGCAAAGATAGGTTCTCCAGACGGGGAACCCAATGTTTGGTAAGAAGACCAGAAACCATGGTGGTACAGGATGGCATTTGAGTCTATCTGAAAAGCTCAGAGGACGCCATGTCTGTCCCGGCTTTGTTAGTGTGACACCAGCTCCTCGGTCACTCGTGGACATCCCAGATTTCAGAGAGTAAAGGGGGGAGCTTCTTGTCCTGAAGGCGCAAGGCAAACACTTGTTCTGAGTGGACGCTGCTGAGGGTGCGCAGGCTCACCAGCTTCATGAGCATGCGGGGGAACATCAGGTGATCCTGAGGGAGAGCAGACGACTGAGTGAAATGCTGCTCACTCGCTGTTACAATAGCCGACAGTGCATTTCAGGAAAAGCGTTTCCCGGTGGGGTTCTCTTTTATATAGTACCTTTCAGAGAACGCTTGGTGGTGAAGGTACTTGTAAAAGCACAACATAGATAACCCTAACCTTGACCTAATGTTCTTTACATGAGCAGCTCCCAACAGGTTAGACTGACGAACCTTTCAAACAAAAGAGGTTGTGCAAATGAGAGGGTATTGTACATACATTTGGTCTTTTTATCATGATGTAAGAGCGAAGTGCATCCACATAAGGTTGCTGCAGTCTCTCCACAAGATCGTGATCCTGCACATTGGGCCGATCTAGAAAATCCACATAAAAACAGATTTTACTTTACTGGTCATAAGCAACCATATTAAATGTTCTAATATTCAGTAAATAAATATAAAATTTGCCATTTATCACTAATTCAACAATTTATACAAGAAAATGTGTTGTTGTCACACAGTAATAACGTTCTTGGTCATCAATCTGTATACATCTATATCTATCCATCCATCCTGTATATTACTGACTGAGAACATAATTTCCAGACAGACATTTGAGTCAAGACTTTGCGTCAGCCCATGTCCTCTGACCTGCAGAGAAGATGTTAATGGCGATGAGCAGGGCATATTCAGCTTCATCCAAATGTAGGTCATTCATTCCCTTGGAGAATTCAAAGATGGGGTTGATGAACTCAAACTGAAGCCCTAAAAAGGGTGTAAGAGGTTGGCATCAAAGTGATTGTGATGCAACAAGGCTGCTTCAGCACCAAACTGTCAATATAACTGTCAATTAACTGTCAATAAGCACATCAAGCTAAAAGGCTTCTCTGATCTCCCCAGCCACTTTTTTCAAACATGGATGGGGCATTCAGGGACTAGAGACAGTCCTTTTTGTCATGCCGTCTACAGGTCAGCCCAACAGGCGTGATCATTTAATCAATTCTACAGTTAAATGCATCTCAAAGAAAATAACATGACATGTGAAAACAATGCTCCTGAACACACTCAACAAGCCTGGCATTCAGTGCTTTGTTCAGAATTTGATTAAAGCACATAACCAAACTGACTATAGACAAAGAGCATACAATATACTGCATGTGTGTGCAGCACATTCAAGGATTAGGCATTTCACAAAAAGCTAACCAGCTTTAGCGAAGTCCTCCTTGTTATAGCTGAAATCCTTCAGGAAGGTAATGCTTTCAATGGCCGGATTGTACCGACGTGACGTTTCCAGCAGCATAATCTGCAGGGGACAAACACATTCGGATTTAATATTTAGGAGTGAAATGTACTAGGAATAAATATGTTATGGGTAATATGTTTATCTTGTCATACAGTATTTTGTCTAATTGTGCTCCTCAGATTAACATCAAAATACTATTGAGTTCTGATGGTTCAGATAATTCAATCAGATCAGATCTTAAATACTACCACTGTAGACATACTTCAATCAGGAATCCTGCAAATGTCCTAGCATTAAGTATCAAGTATTAATGTCCTAGTATTAAGATGCATTATTCTGGCCTTTACTGCAAAACTAAAGCTACAAAATAGGTACATTCATAAAATAATACAATGGGATAACATGTTGTCAACCTCAATAGTGGAAGTCTTTAGTAAAGCAATCTGGTCCTCTCTAGTAAGTTCCAGAAAGCCAGGAAGTTGCTTGGCGAAGTCCACAATCTCCTGAACAGACATGATGGCCAACTCCGTGAAGTGGGCAAAGCGCTGCTGTCGCACCTCCCGGTTCTGTGGGTCTTGGCTCTGTGGCCATGGCTGTTGATATCCCACAGATAAACACACAACAGAAGATTGCATGTATTCAATGACAAATTGTTCATTCTTCTATCTCCAAGAAGATTCAACATAAGGCTTGCTTGTGATTTTTCATTTTAAACAACACAAAGGTTGTTCTTCCATCTAATGGTTTTGGCTGAACCAGTCTGCTCACCGTCACTTTTGGTCGGTCGATGAAAGATCTCTTGTTGCACTGCTTCTGCATGGACACCAGCTTCTCTATCATCTCCTGCTGTTCTGGTGCCAAGGGGGCCACCTCCTGCAGTGGGGTAGGCGTGACCACTGTTGATGTGCGAGCTGTGTCCTCCTCGTGCTGCTTCTTCATTTTCTTCAATCTGATCTGCTCCTCAGAGAGCACACCTGCGCGTCCAAGAGAATCACGCAATGGTCCAAATGTGGTTCAACACAGATTCAGATAACAAGTTCACTAGCCGCCGTTTTGCGTTAGGTGTTAAATTCATTATAAAAGGTATAGTTAAGTCATTCTCGAGAACGCTTGCTAACTTCGAACTCAAATCAAAAACACCTCTCCCTTCAACGCCATTGGGTGTTCCCTCAGAAGCTCCGCCCACCCCATATTGGAAATTAATTGCCATGGCTAGGATATAGTTATGTGTGGTCTGCACCACTTTGTGTCCCTATTTACAGAGCCAGGGCTGTGTGCAAACAGATTCTTTTTTTCAGCACACAGAATAAGAACATAGCGGGCTGCAAGAAGATATTAGATGAATTTGACAAAAAGCATGCAAGCGTACAATTGCCAACTGTCCCTTTAAGGGTTAGAAATCAGACGGCAAGTGGGTTCTGTCTAGGGTGTAAAACACACCGTACAGTGCTGAGTCATTAGCCTAGCTAGCAGACACTCACACTGCTCTAGCATGCCTGCCTCCCGGCACTTGCGCAGCCGGCACTGCTGACACTTGCGGCGCATGTACATGTCCATTTCACAGCGGCCGTTGTTCTTGCAGGAGTACTGCGCGCCCTTGATGACGCTGCGCCGAAAAAAGCCCTTGCAGCCCTCGCAGCTCAGCACGTTGTAGTGGAAGCCAGAGGCTTTGTCCCCGCAGACGCTGCACACCTCGTTGCCCAGCATCTTGGGGGCAGGGCCCTTCTTCCTCTTTACAGGTTGGCCGTCTGTCATCACCAGGGAGAGCACAAACATACAGTAGCTTCATATTACTTCATAGCTAAATGTAGAAACGTAGAATTATTGCACAATGGAATCCAAGAGAGCAAGATACGGCTTGTTGGTCAACAGGCACGTCAAGTTATAGTTTTAATTACATACATAGGCATATACACATGGGCGACACGCACCCGTGTTGGATGGCATTTCACCCACAGCCGGATCTAACTTAATGCCATTCGGCTCTATAGGAAGGGTGTTGCTCATCTCGGTCAGAGACGGGCCGTCGGGATGGGGCATGGAGAAGTCATCTGGGTGAGGCAGATCATCCAGCGACAGAAGGCCATCGGGTTTTATATCAATTCCACGGCCACCCTCTCCAACCATGCAGTCCAGCTGCAGGTTAGGAGCTCCATCAAATACCTTACTCTCAACTTGCAGAGCAAAGTAAGAAATGTTCATTAAGACTGATGTAGGGCTGGACAATAATTTAATATCAATATATATTGCGATAAAACTTTTTTCAATAACAGTGATAGGGCTGGACAATAATTTAATATTAATATAGATCAGGTTAAAACATTTTTCAATAACGGTGATATGATTTTTAAACGTTATTTCCAGTATTTCGATAAGCAATACACACCATTTGTCACTGAATGACAGAGGCGCAGTAGTCAGTCGTATTCAAGGCAAACTGAAATAGGAACTTTGTGCGTGATGAATTTCACTACAGATATGCAGCCAGTGCTAAGCAGAAGTGGACTGTTTTCCTCTGCTAAAAGTCAGTCATGTCTTGGGTGGAACTTAAGATGCATCTAATTCATGGGATCAAAGTCACACGCACGATAGAACGCTACTGACACCTACTGCAGGACATAAATATAGCCTTCATAAATAATAAATACTAACGGAAAGAAAATAATATAGTTGTTTTGTTTATTTATTTGACTGATTTCACATTTCTTGTTTGTATGAAGGCTAAAAGGTGAACATTTACACCTTTTTTATTTCTAAAATAGTATAGTTTTATATGAGACTTGGCAAATGCATTTTTCAAAAGTTTCTCCGCTGTGGGCATTATTTCTGAGGGTTATATTGTTGTTGATATCGAAAATATATCATATTGACCGAAATTAAGAAATATATCGTGATATACATTTTGGCCATATCGTCCAGCCCTAGACAGATGTAATATAACTTAACTGTAATAACATCAAACACAAAATGTACAGCCATTTAGCAGACACTTTTATCCAAAGCAACTTACAATACTAACATAACCTCATCAAGACTTCAGGAGGTTAATAAAGAACAGCCATGATGTATTTTCCTTCACAAGAACAGGATTAATCAAGGACACACCAAATGTATATTTGTGCCTTTTTCTCTGGACAGCAGGGCTTCACCTCCAACAGCTGACAAAAACACTGTTAAAAGGAGCTGTTGCTCTTACCATGACCAACATCTGGGATATCAGTCGCAGACCGCGTGGACATCTTCTGCACAGCAGCTTGTCATTACGAAATCAAACTGCACCTGCACAGGGAAATAAAGAACAATTTCCTATTAATTTGGTAGTCTATATTTGCAGCAGAAAACTTTATTATTATTATTGTTACAGAGAGCAGGAACAGCAAGAGAGCAGGGTAGGTTATTTGGCTTATTTCTAACAAGGACATACATAATTTTCCCCATGACAGATGCTTTCCCAGATTCAGCACAGACCTCTCTTAAAAAAAACTAAAGACAAAAAGGCGTCCTTAAATATCATAGGCCTCAAGCATCACAGATTTCCTATGCCAATGTCTCTGCTGCAATTTTTTAAGATTTCTTCTGCTGTTGAGTGAATATTCTGTATATGAGCAATAGGTTATCATTAGTACAGTATACTTAAATGGGGGTGTGTGTGTCTCATCTCGATTTGAAAAGCAGAAACGAAATTAGTCATGTGTCACATTTGGATGCAGGAAATGGATTATTTACATGGGTCAGTGATGAATAAGGATTTTAAATTGACAAAAACATGTATAAGTTTTACATTTAATAAAAGTTGTACCTAACTTCATTAGAATTGTACATATTCATTTATAAAATCTCAATGTCAATCCATGTCAATTAAATATGTAAATATTGATTTATACACAAAAATGTAATACATAATGTAACGCTGAAGAATCTTTATCATAAAAGAAATTCAGAAATATAGCAAGTGGTGTCAACCAGTATTTAATGCTCAGAAAATAAAACTTTCTGAATTATTCATTTGTAAAAAATGCATTATTTTTAAGCAAAGGCCCATATATTAAATTGCATCACGCAAAACTTAAAGCAGAGAAGTGATTAAAACTGGACAATGTCTGAAAATGATTTACAGTACATAACACAACATCATTGTTGTAATCTAAACTCTACTAAAATAAAGGGTGCATGTTTTAAGATAACCAGCGTTATTTGCATGACTTAAATCATTACTCTGGATATCTATGTGAGATCAGGTATATTTATTTGGAAAGTAATATCTATCTTACCATATTTAATTAGCATATGTGCATTTCATATTAAGGTGCAGACATCCCATATTACATTTTGCCAATTTAAAGTTTAATAATACCTTCAATTTCTGTTTCTCTGAATAATGTTTCAGCTAGTTGACAGATCTAATGTATTTTTTATTTTAAAAGTACATATTTATTTAGTGCACATATATATGCTTCGGACATCAAAATTAAGATGCCGCATCACTGACCAACATACCTAAGCATGCATCTTGGGCTATTCCAGCCCGGAAGAGAGAACATTATAATAGATTGATAAAACACCTACTTCTTATTTGACCCAATAGTACTGTACTGGCATGCATCACATCACACATGACATTATTATATTTTACTAAAGATTCAAATACAACCTCTTACTGGAAGAAAACTGTACCCAAGCATACCAAATACTAAAGTTTCATCTAAAAATAATTAAACTGGCCTGAAGACTAGCTGAGTATTTCCTCCATCCCTCAATATGACACATATGGCATCTCTGAGCTCTAATGCTGACATCAGTGCTTGGGTGTCTTCACACATTACCTCAAACTCGACAACAACAAAAAAAACTCTACTTCCCGCAGATCACCCTTGAGAAACCTGCTATGCCTTCCCCAACTCACTCCCCAACAGTTGGTTATCTTCTGGATAACCAACTGTCATGTGCAGCAGACATTGCTGCAACGTCCTGTGCCTGCAGATTCTTCCTCTACACTACAGCATCAGAAAGATAAGACCTCCTTAAAAGAGAAGCAACACAGCTCCAGCTCCAAGCTGTAATGGTCTCCTGCCTAAGGTAATACAACTTCCTACTAGCCGGACTACCGGCCTCTGCTACCAGACGCCTTCAAAATGCAGTCTGGCAATTAAACAAGGGAGAACAACAATTTCTCCCATGCTGTAACCCCCCTCTTACGAAATCTTCAGTCTCCATCAAAGAGTCTGTATTAAACATTTTGATGACCAAATGATATGCTAATGTTAATGACTCGCTTTGGATAAAAGCATCTGCAAAATGCGCTGTGGGTTCAATTACAGGCTCATAATTTCCAGAAACAAAGAATGAATCTCTAACTCTAATCTTGTTGTGAGAAATGAAGGCTATTCCATGCAAGAAAATGCCAAGAAAACAGCAATCAAGGGGCATCCACACGGTATAGCATGGCCTTGCAAAATGGAGTGATAGTCTTCCTTCTTCAATCCATTTTGCCCTGTACAGTATCACACTTTCCCACCAAAGCACCCCCACAATGCCTCCACCATGCTTGACAAATAAAATCACACTCCTCCAGCATCTTTTCATTTGGCCTCTCAAATCTACCTGGCATACTGTAGAAACCCCATTTACAGAATTAGACCTACAATAAGCACATCAAAAAGTACATTACGCCAACATGCATACAGGCACAGATAATTCAGATGTTCATGGTGTGAAAGGTTGTGTCGTCTGTAGGCAATATGTTTTGTCAGGGTCCTGGGAGCCCCTTTGTGCGTGAGGGGGGTAATTAATTGTGTGTTTGCATCGGAAGGGTCAAACTAGTACATAGACACGTCGCACTGTGAGTGTGAAAGATAAGCAAAAATGGAGCTAACAAGCATTGCAGCATAACAATGTCTACAGTAAGATGACCAACTACACACAGCACTACTTGTTGTATAGTTAGCTATACAGCCCTAGTATAGGTCTAAACTTACCTCTGAAGTCACGTTTTACTATAGCCTATCCATCTTGTCCATACAAGTCCACAACCTCAGTTTGTCAATATCCTTCTGTTGACAGCTGTCTTGCTTGTTTAGCCAGCCTTGAGGATGCCCCAGAACGGAAGTTCACAATCTTTCTGACCTACTGCATAGAAGTTAATGACTCAGTATGTTGAAGAGCAGGGAGGAGATGAACAGTCACTTTCTACAATGCCCTGTGGGAAAGCAGATGAGTATAAGGGAGAGAGGTTAGGGGAGGGAGGCAGGGTGAAAACGGGAACACAAGAGGTTACTATCGGTCGTTTGCATGGTTCTGAAATCCCCACAGGGCTGAAGTCTTTTCCTGTTCAAGTATCTAAGCAGACCCTGTTACTAGGGCTGGGCGATATGGACCAAAAATCATATCCTAATATATTCAATTTGAATACCCATACATATATTGCTATTTTCTATAAAGTGGCTTAAATGTTCAGGAGGACATAAAACCAGTATCCCGACAGAAATGTGACATTGTTTATATTTTTAGCTACTTAATTGTAGTTGTACATTGTTAAATCCATAGCAGATAGGTTGTGAATATTGCAGCTATAATGACAGTTTACTCAATTAATTCACAAATCTTTTTTGATTACAGGGTACCTTGTAATACTAGCTGGCTACCTGTATCTGTTTGTGAGAAACAGAAATTTAGCATGTGACTCAGTATCTGCTCTCATTCAGAACAGGCTTTCAAAACTGTTGTTACCGTGTTAATAGTCCTGAATAGTCCTGCCAGCTATGTCATGAAAGAAAATCTATTGTTAACGATTCAGCAACATAAAAGGTATTTACTTAAACATGCTTGTCCAATGGCTAGTCTTACTAAAATAGACATTGTAATTATGGATCTAGCTAACGTCAAATTCAGATTATACCAAAGAAAAACCTGTTTTGGACACACTGTCAATGCCAAAGCTGCTCTGCAAAAGACGGGAAGTTTTGTGTACACAATGGTAAATAATACCAGTTTTTAATTGGTAATTTATTGTTAATACTTATACAGCATTGCATTTTATTGTATTCTGTTGTGCTGTTTCAAGAGGACATTCCATCACTTGTGTAACATGATGCAACAGGTATTGATATACTGTAGTAAAGATCCAATTAACCCTGGTATATTGTTGAGCCCTAGTGGCTACCAGGGTTTCAGTTTTTTGGTTCCCACACAGTACAGACACTATGAGCAAAACGTGTTTGACTTAAGACAGGGCTCGACATTAAGCATTTTGATGTACGTGTCCTTTCGGACAAGTACATTTGTCATTCACTTGTCCGAGTATAAAAGTTACTTGTCCGGGAAATAAAAAAGTGAC
>JAODUE010000018.1:516310-534803 GCA_027564755.1 Amblyopsis hoosieri
TAAAACACTTCGGGAGCGAGACACAAAAAGTGCACGAGAAATCACACACTCACACACACTAATAGATTGTACATGATCTTAGGTGGCGCATGCGCACTTTCGAAAGGGTCACTGAATTCGGCAGGACACAGAATTAGGCGTAACACCTGTACGTTACTTAATCGTCTTTATACCGTACGATACGGTAGAGGGGATTTTTCAACGTTTGAAAAGAGCAATTAACCATATGGTGGATGCATTTTGTGTTATAAGAACCACGGACCACATACTTCACGAAGAATGTTGGTGAAATTCTGAAAAAGTCTTGAAATTTACAGAAAAATTGTCTATGGTCTTCCTAGTTCACACTCCGGATCAATGGGTGGCGGCAATGCAACATTTCTGTTTCCTAACTGCGACTGCTGAAAAACAGTCGAGCAAGAAAGTAGCAGGAAGAAAATAATTCTACGTTTTCATATAGCCTCTGCTACTTTCGTCGTATGTTTTACACTTTTTAGAATACATTTTATTGACTGCAGTGGTCTAAAAGCAACACCACTATGCCGGTCATTTGTGCAGCACATGGGTGCACCAACAAATTTGTCAAAGGGTCTGATATAAGGTTTTATCGGTAAGCTATAGCACGTCTACATTAACACTGGGAAGTATATTTCAGCAATTATGTTATTTTATGTTCGACTGCCGAGAGAAAGAAGAAATGTGTACGACTTGCATGTGTCATACGATTTATCATCATACCCATACATATCAGGCGCATACGCAAGGTATTTTATCCCCTTCATTTACATTAGCATATGTGTAGATTCCAGGGGGGATTGCAGGGGATGGGTCCCCCTCAATATCTAGAACAAGTGTGTGTTCTCAAAAATGTCTGGGGGAGGACCCCAGACCCCACGCTTTATCCTATCCCCCCAAAGTTCAAATTAAATCTACACCTATGCCCATTAGTGTGTGTAGGCTGCATGGTAGGCTGCCTATCTCTTATTCTAACTTTGAATAACCTATTTAGCTGTATTATTCTTAGCCAATATCCTTATTCTTATCCAGTATCATAAGTACGAAAATATGAAGATTAGTAGTACACCATAAAGGAAGGAATCTAGTATTGTTTTGCATGTCTTTATTTAATTAACACGAAAAATATACAATCGCATTACACTGTAAACGTTCATTGCCTAATAGCCCATATACATATTGCCTCATTCTCTTTAATTCTAGGTTTCCTCTGAGTAAGCCACAGCTTGCTAGCCAATGGGTAAACAGTCTGGGGATGAAAACCTTTGTCCCAACTTCCAACACCTGCCTCTGCTCAGAGCATTTCAAGCCTGACTGCTTTAGGGACTACAATGGCAAGCAGTTTCTAAGAGAGGATGCTGTACCTACCATATTTACAGATTCATTAAAGGTATGGAATCACACAATACATGATTATTATTATAAGAATATCAGCATATTGCTATTACAGTTAGTCTTGTGAGGCCAATGTTACTATCACAATGAGTATTATTATTCATAGTGACAACATTTACAAGTTAACAGTTTCCAGTAGGACTGCGTTGACAGTAGAACTGCTGCATCTTCCCATATGAAACACTGACTCCATTTTGAACTCAGTTTACTGCCTCACCCACATTTAAATCAGTCTCCTTGATGTCCGCAGACATTTTATACAACAGTGTAAGTATGGCCCTGCATGTTAATAGCTACAGCTATTAATATGATGCATCTATGAAACCTTCACAGATTGAGCTACGGAAAAGGGGGGTGGTACCCAAGGACGCAAATTCTGCTCACAGATTGGCAACACAAGCAGAGAGAGACCGATCAAGAGAGGTTTCAAATCAACGGAAGGAAAGGCGAGGGGGGTTCAGGGTGAGTTGGAAGGATATTCCTCTTAACATCACAGTTAAAGCCTTTAATGGCAACTTTAGACTCTTCTAAATGTAATATTAATAATAAAACTATATAAATAATATATTAGTCACCTTGTGAAAATGTTATACATAATTCGTCATTGTATGCTCTATAGCACAGGTCCATCTGAATGGAGGTTAAAGTTTACAGCCCAAGAACCACTGTTGAGAAAATAATTTTGAATGGTTTATAGGCAATTTTTGGCTAAAACTAGGCATAATCATATACCCTGATCGCCTCTGCATGATTACCTAGAACATTTTGGATACATCAGCATTAACAGCATCTACATAGTTTATGTAACAAATACGATTGCCTCTTTCACCTCAGGGTGGCCGGGGGGCAGGAGGTGTTGGCGGAGGAGGACGTGGAGGAAAAACGTCAGCCATCGACAGGTACTCAAAGTGCACCATTTTGAACTTTACATAATGAACAGTCGTGGTCAAATGTAATGTACGGTTATGTAATATGGACTGTTTCACATTGCTCATACAGACAGACCATGGGAGCCAAGAGCAAGGTTTACGACAACAGGGGTCGTCTTATCTGCAATGGCAAAAACATGTGCGACTGCCTGGACATAGACTGCATGGGCTGCTTTTACCCTTGCCCAGAATGCGGTTCGCGCAAATGTGGCGTTGAGTGCCGCTGCGACAGGAAGTGGCTTTACGAGCAAGTGGAGGTGGAGGGCGGCGAGATCATTCGAAACAAATATGCTGGAAATAAAATCTTATAGAATACTGGTTGTGAAATCTGATCATCATCATCATCTGAGAAACAAATCCAAACATTTCTTTCTAATGACTTATCAATGATAATCGCCAGTATCCAGCAGGTTAAGGGTTAAAGGTTTCAATTAACAGGATTTCTGGCAAGTTATTTCTCATTTTATTTTTATTTTGTTTAAAAAGGCTATATTTGTATAAACCCACCCTGCTGCTTTTTTGTGTCTACATAAATAAACTGATAAAAGATGGATTATCAGCTTCTAAATTATTCTGAAACAAAAGTAAGCACATCATGTTTATTTGTTTTATAGTGTAGTTCTCACATTATTATTTTAGTCTGTGCTATTCACGTGTTTGTGTTGAATGGTTTCGTTGATTTAGAAAATAAACAAGTTACTGCAAAAATCTGAAACTGCATTTATCACTAAGTTGATTGCTTCATTAAAGTATCGCAATTTGAAGCACATGCATCAAATTATTGGAGCGATTGAATAGATTGTGTATTTTTGTACCCATATTCTTTTGATTGATGAAGCAAAGCTACTGCTTCATCTTAATTGCTAGACCTGCTGCGATAACTTTAATCTAGTCTCTCTTCAATGCATCCAGTCTGTTTAATCAGCTTTTCATAATTTTGTTAGTAAACAACAAATGTATGATAAATGTTTCCATAATAATATACTCTGAATATCTGCCTTGTTTCTGACTTCACAAACTCATCAACCTTACCCTCTGTCAGCCGGTGGACTGTTACATACTGTATCTGTCTATAGTAACTAAAAACCCTTCAAGGCTTTTGTTGATTGAGACAATATGATTTAGTGATTCAATCTATTGCATTTACAAAACTTAAAATAACTTAAATTACATTTATTGGCACCATGTAGAAAGAGCATTTACTGTAGCACTTATGATAAAATTACATACATTTACCTGTGCTTTATTTATCCCTTGGGGAAAATATTCAACATCCAGCAAGGTGTAGCAAAACATGGTGACATTTTAGGGCTACATAAAATGTTCAAATATTTTTTCCCATCACGAACAACAAACTTAATTTAGCACAGACCACATTTTATATTATATTGATTGGGGAGGTGGAGTTTCTAATTCTCTATAAATAATAAGCCCAGACCAGATGTATCGAATACATGATACATGGGTATTGAAAGTTAACTATAGTGACCACATGCTGACATGTGACAACTAACAGCCAAGGGGTTTATTACTTGACTAATTTGTCATACTATACAATACTATTCTCGTATTCTCATTGGTGATTATTGGTATTGATGTGTGTTGATGAAAACAATGTGTTTACTTTAGGGATGATGGAGATCTTTAGTAGGACAGACAACTTGGCATGTCTCCAGGAAACTTTCCACAGTACGTGTCCCCCATGTCACACATGGTACACATACAATTCCTGGCTACGGGGTAGGTGACACCCACTGGGCAGCCTTTGATGTGTTTCACCTCATAGGACCAGTCTCCATTGCAGATGTTTTGTTTGGGCCAGTCATCATGGCCTATGTACACTGGATCCTGTTCGGGACAACAGCATGAGTTAATGTGATGAGATACAGTATAGGCCTACTATGCAGAATACCAATCTTTTCAAATAGGTTAACAAATGCAATTTCTATGTTGTGTGAGCCAAAGAGTTTTGAATCATGAGCTGCCTGTTGTTAAGGCTCATGTAGGCAATACAGATTACGAATGATCAGTTTCAGTAATGCTGCAGACTTGTTATAACTTTAAATATTAGACTAGAGCATGGGCCTACAGCATTAGCCCAACTTTATAATTGGTTTACCTCCTGGTAGCATTGGCCTGCACAGACAGTGGTGTCAATTGGCTCGTTCCTGCCACAGCTCTCCACGATGATGGTAATGTTAGTTGGACGACAACCGAAGCGGCAGCCGTGCCCTGCTCCCGCCAGTGCCAGTACTGCTGCCATGACAACAAGCTGCATCCTCACCGTAATGCAGTGCAGAGGCCTACGACAAAAGGGAAACCACACCTGCACATCAGTCCAAGAATAATGAATGACCTATGGCTGTTATTCCAACAATGACAAATGGTTTCAAAAGTGACATATAAATGTCTGTAAGGACTTCCTACTTATTTGAGTATTGTGTGTGTAATGCAATGACATGTAGCCAACATATTTTAAGATTGTAATTTACCATTTCTTTGGTGAATTACATAGCCTATTTCGCTCCCTTGTAAAAGTAAATTCCTGGGTAACTTTAATGAATAGACTCTTACTGACCTTTGCACATCATTTAGGGATCCTTTGGAGTCTTGCTTTTGATATATGTCATGACATACAAAGTTATGGTCCAAAATAGCCATTGATGTCTGTTATTGTAGAGAAATCACAATTTGGAGACAAATGTCTTTCAATCATAAATATGTAATTAAGCTCACTATGTGTATGTACCATTTAAAACATAAATACAATTATGCCCAGGTAGATTTAAAATACTTGCATTCGTGTTTTTTCTTTTTAAATTGTTTTTATAATAAACATTTTAGTCTGGACAGTTACAAAGTGATATTTTGGGACTTTTGAGCTCAATAGTTTCTTAAAGGTTCAATACTTATAATGAATACTCACTTGAGGAAATAAGAGGGGAAAGTTGATTCATTTATTGTAGGGTATTTAATAATCTAATAAATTATAATATTATGAATATTTTTTTAAATATAATTGACACACCACATCATTGACCCAAATATTATTAAAAATGTGTCATGAAGTTATATTCCCTAGTAATATTATTATTGCCTAGGGTGCTACCAGTCTGGAAGCCTTTCAATTATTGATGGGCTCAGATAAGGTATTGCATTTATTACAGTTGGACTAGTATGTCTGCAATATTGAATTTTCTTCAAAACTATTTTGGTTCAAAACTTATGTAACTTCCTTTCAGCTAAAAAATCATAATATCTAACTTTCTAGGAATTCTGTGAAAATGTTACACATCCTGTAATATTGACATAAAATATGCGAGTGTCGTTTAATGCAGTATGGGGTGGAATAGCTGGCATCAGCAAAAAAATAAATAAACTTACATAAAAATAAATATCCAAATAGCATATTGATGGAAAGAAACAATTATTTATTTATTTCTCATTTTGAACAGCAATATTAATATTCTGTGTTTTGTGTGTATTAACAGTGTATAGTTATAATTAACAATAATCTATATATTATCTATACTACAATAACAATTACTAGACATGTTAGAATAGTATGTCCTGTAACTATCCTAAAAAATAAATTATTTTATGTCCTCAGTGTTTATTGCAAATATAAGGACATAAATGTATCCTGCAATGGTTGCAATCGATTGTTTTTTATCTGAATAACAATAGAAATTCTTTAAACAATAAAATCAACCTTCATTGAGAATTTAAACATAAGATAAATCACACAACTCACCTGTAGGTCTATTGGTTTGCAGCAAACCTTGATACTTCTATTACTCTACCATGCAATGGCTTTTATACTGGTCTTTATATTATATAACCTAAGTAGGACTTGTTGTCAATATTTTAATCCCTGTGGCCTTGGCATTACGTTTCTTTTCTATCTAATTGATTGTAAAAATGCAAACACCCCCACAGCTTAAGACCATCCATCAAGGTCTTTCCATAGCATCATATCCAGATAATATCTAGCATAAAAATATGTCTTTGATGGACCCGACAAAATATCTTCGCCTACACTATGGAAAAATGAGATTGCAGTGGTTTACCTCTCAGTCTAATAAATCCTTGTGTATCTCAAACAACAAAAAATAATCATATTGGATGAACAAAACCACTTGAATTTCATTTGGAGCTCCCAAATGAAACAGAAATATATTCCAACCAGATGAATTGAAACCACAATATGCGCTAGAAAGCAATCATTGTTTTATACATATACTTTAGTTCTGCCCTTTCTGGTCAAACATTCCTGCTGTTCGAGATGATGCTATTGAATATAACATCAAAGATACCCAATTACAGAAAAAGCCTTTCTATGTGGCTGCCACATGGAAAGGCTTTTTGTCATTATTGCATCAATCAATTTGCAATTATTAGCATTTATTGATAGCTTTTTTGTTTTGTTAATATGTGTAGTCACATTTATAACCTACACATGAATGGTTAATTTCTTCTATTTGCTTTTATTTCAGAATTTTTTCAAATTTTCAAATTACTGTAAAGGTGTAAATAAAGTATATTCTTGCTATTAATATTACTATTCTAATTATTGCTCTCTGGGAACCATCACCTTATCGTGGTGGAGAGGTTTGTGTATCCCTATGATCCTGAGAACTGTATTGTCTGGAGCCTTGTGCTCCTGGTAGGGTCTCCCAAGGCAAAGTGATCTCAGGGGAGGGGGCAGACTAAGAACGGTTCAGAAGACCCCTATAGAAAAATAATACAAGATGAGAAGTTACCCTGCCCGGAAGAAGCCCGGGGCCCCATCTGGAGCCAGGCCCAGAGGGAGGGTACAGCCCGAACAAGCAACGTGGCACCATCCTCCTCTTCATCCTATGGGCCCATCACTCGTGGGAAGAACCGTGGGGTTGGGTGCGTCAAATGGACGAAGGTCAGGGGCCTCGACGGACCAGACCCAGGCAGCAGAAGCTGGCTCTGGCGACGTGGAATGTCAGCTGGCTGTGGGGAAAGGAGCCAGAACTTGCAGGATGTGGGTGAGATCTGGTGGGGCTTACCTCTATGCACAGTCTTGGTTCTGGAACCGTTCTCCTGGATAAAGGATGGACATTATTCTACTCTGAAGTTGCCCAGGGTGTGAGGCACCGGGCGGGTGTGGGGATACTAACAAGCCCCCGTCTGACCGCCGCTACGTTCGAGTTTACCCCGGTAGACGAGAGGGTCGCCTCCCTGTGCCAACGGGTTGTGGGGTGGAAAACTCTCACTGTTGTCAGGGCATATGCACCAAACAGCATATGCTGGAGACCCTGAATGGAGTCCTGTAAGGGGCTCCAGTAGGGGACATAGTTCTACTGGGAGACTTCAACATGGGCAATGATGGAGACACCTGGAGAGGTGTGATTGGGAGGAACGACCTCCCTGTTCTAAACCCCAGCGGGCGTTTGTTGTTAGACTTCTGTGCTAGTCATGGACTGTCTATAACCCTGTTCGAACAATAGGATGCTCATAAGTGTACGTACGTGGCACCAGAGCACCCTAGGTCGAAGGTCGCTGATCGATTTTGTGATCGTATCATCTGATCTAAGGCCGCATGTTTTGGACACTTGAGTGAAGAGAGGGACAGAGCTGGCAACTGACCACCATCTAGTTGTGAGTTGGGAGAAGAGGTAGGAGAAGACTCTGGACAGACCTGGTAAGCCCAAACAGGTAGTGCGGGTGAACTGGTAACGTCTGGAGGAGGCCCTTGCCCGTGAGATCTTCAACTCACACCTCCAGTGGAGCTTTTCTGGCAACAATGTGGAGGTTTGGGACATTGAACCTGAGTAGGCAATGTTCAAGGCTTCCATTGCTGAAGCTGCGGCAGAGAGCTGTGGTCTCAAGGTCTTAGGTGCCTCAAGGGGCGGTAACCCTCGAACACCGTGGTGGACACCAGTGGTCAGGGAAACCGTCCAACTGAAGAAGGAAGCCTTCGGGATATGTTGTGTCGGAAGACTCTCGCGGTTGCAAGTTTCCGACGGGCCTGAAAGGCTGCAGCATCTGCCGTAGAAGAAGCAAAGTAGCGGGTGTGGGAGAGGTTTGGAGAAGCCATGGAGAAAGACTTTTAGTCGGCACCAAAGTGTTTCTGAAAAACCATTCGCACCTCAGGAGGGAGAAGCGGGGAACCATCCAAGCTCTGTACAGTAAGGATGGGACACTGTTGACATAATTTGAGATAAGTTTAAATAATTGGGCGGTGAAAGGAACATTTTGAGGAACTCATGAATCCGACTGACACGCTCTCTGTGGTAGAGACAAAGCTGGAGACTGATGGGGAATCATTGTCAATTTACCTGTGGGAGGTCACTGAGGTAGTCAAACAACTCCACAGGCAATTGATGAGATCCGTCCAGAAATGCAAAAAGCTTTGGATGTGGAGAGGATGTCTTGGATGACACGCCTCTTCAACATCACATGGAGTGGCAGAACCGTATCTCCCGGGGGAACAGGTCCCCCGGGAGATACGGTGGGAGGTGCTGCGGGAGTATGGGGTGAGGGGGTCCCTTTTAAGGGCAATATAATCCCTGTATGGCCAAAGCAAGGGCTGTGTACGGATTCTCAGAACTAAGTCGGACTCGTTTCAGGTGGCAGTTGGACTCTGCCAGTGCTGTGCTTTGTCACCAATCCTCTTTGTGATATTAATGGACAGGATATCGAGGCATAGTTGTGGTGGGGAGGGGTTGCGGTTCAGTTGCCTGTAGATCTCATTGCTGCTTTTTGCAGATTATGTGGTCCTGATGGCATCATCGGTCCGTGACCTCCAGCACTCACACTCAGCCGAGTGTGAAGCGGCTGGGAATAGGATAAGCACCGCTAAGTCTGAGGCCATACATGTTTCTCAGCAGGAAACGAAAGGAGCCAGTTGAGGTGGTACGGGCATCTGGTGAGGATGCCCCCTGGACCCCTCCCTAGGGAGGTGTTCCATGAACGTCCAGCTGGGAGGAGGCCTCGGGGAAGACCCAAGACTATGTGGAGAGATTATATCTCCACATTGGCCAGGGAACGCCTCGGGATCCCCAAGTCAGAGCTGGATAATGTGGCTCGTGAAAGAGAAGTTTGGTGTCCACTGCTGGAGCTGCTGCCCCTGCAACCCGACTACGGATAAACGGATGAAGATGAATGGATGGATGAATTATAATTTTTGCTGTATTTGTTAGTAGTATGGAAGATGAAGGCCAAGCAACATTTTGGTTTTCCAAAATGTTTTGTTTATTCAGATGGGTTGGACCAGCTTGTCAGCCAGCTGTGTCTGCTTTGGTAGGCCTATATGGCAACTACACTTTAGGGTGCTGCGTTCAGTGAAGTTTGCACTGCACCATAAGATGGAGCGTCTGCAGTGACTAAAATATAACTGCTTGGGCAGATGCCAGTACGTTTGACTGCTCCTCTCTTAGCCCTTAAAAGCACTATGGACGTATATTTCCAGATGCAGTATCTGCCATACCTGCATGTCCACAGGCCTGCCTGATAGTGTGTCATCCTTGTTTTTTGGAATATTTCTCATAGAATCAACAGTTGAAATACTGTTTATTAGCATGAATATTTAGTCTTCAATAAATAATGCATTTTTAGTTTTTAATTATGTAAGCAACATCTGTTATACTGTACCCAAAGCATAATTTGGAGAAAGAAAAGCTAGATTGTACCTCTGTTCAGTTGAGAGTTCACAACCATTTTGCACTGCAACTAAGTCAGCGTCTCCCTTGTTCATTATAACCCCTTATACCGACCTCACTACTCCCCCTGGTGCTAAAAAAGATGGTTGGCATTAATTTGTTCATCCCAGCTAGGGGGCAGCAGTCTCGCTTGTTGTCAGTGTGTATTTTTTGGGTAAAGGGGCAGAGAGAAAGAAGATATAGATAGTAGAAGAATACGTTATTAAAAGCACAGTGTGTCATGTGAACAATGAATGTATTTTTAAATTATATACAGGTAAATAGAATTATATAATTTTTAAACTCTGTATACATCTAAAGGTTAGGCCATAGAGCTTTTTACACATCAGGGTTTTGATTTAGCTGAAGACAAGGGACAGACAAAGTCAACAGGACTATTGTAGGCTAATAATAGGTATTAGTCCTACAGTACCACAATAGTGTCATTGTAGGTCAGGACTGAGTGTCCACTGCTGACTATTTTCATTTTAGCAAGTTTTCAAATAACCATTGTGGGAATCAACCTCATGTCATGTGAGGACAGTAATTGTCCAATATGCAATTTCATGCAAGGTGAGTGGGGGCGGTCGACTTGAAGTTACACCCAGGCATACAAGGACAGAAGCTGCTATACTAAGAGTATATGCTTGCTCAGATATGAGACTGCAGCACGGTGCGTAGTGACCGCTTGTATCCACTGGGGGATGATCGAGCACTGCCTGCGCTGCAGTACGTGCGACTATAGTCTCACCAAGGTATCTCATCACGCACAATAAGATAATTATAAGGGTAGGTAGAGGGCAGAGGCAGACAGATGTGTGATGCTCAGACTCACTGTGGGCTATTTCATATGTGAAGGTAAACTTTTATTCATGCTCGCGTTTTTGTGACTGGGCGGAGCTGTTGACACCAACTCGCTCCACACCTGCTTGTCATTGCTGCCTTTGCCAGAATCGATGCAGCGGTGCATCTTTTTGCGGTAAGAGGTGCTCAGGGGCTGATATATCCTGTTGAATTTAGAATAGACAACGTCGAGACGCAGTCAAAAAGTCCTCGAGTGCGTTAGAGCACGGATGTATAGTTGATATGTTCACCGATTGGTTACGACGAGGGATTTTTAATTTTTCCCAAACAAGACGGGAATTTGGGCAAAGCAAAGAATTGCATTCTCACCTACCTCCAGTTCATTTTTGTGGGAGGCTGAGAAGATTTCGTTTGGCCCTTTTCAAATGTAAGTAAATTGATGGGTGGTTATTTGATCAAACGATTAGACTTTCGTGCGTAATAGCTCTCCTAACCATAATTGTTCTATCCTATCTGTCATATGGCTGCACATGCTGTTTATGTAACAATTGGATAATAATAACAATAATAATGACATCAATAATTATTATTATTATTATTATTATTATTATTAAATAAGTGTACCGTCATCAAAACAACCGAAATCCATATGAATTGCATATCATTTTGGACATATAACTGACGTTCTCTCTTCCATCTTTATTCGCCCAGTCCCTGGAAACATCGGAGGAATAAAGTAAATCACATTTACTAAGCAGACTGCAACAGAAACGGGTCCAGTTTTATCTTCACCTAAAATGGTAACCAAGAACGACCGCAGAGAATCAAAGAACAAACAGGGATGCAACCTCCTAGAGATGTTAACCACCTGATGGGTACCATAAACTGGGGAGTCGCTGTTTAGGTATTTGCTGTTGACTGTGATTTTCAAGGCCAACCAAATAAAGGACGGTGCAAGTTTGACAAAGAAAGGGCCTGCGTAATATGCACCCAACCCTTACATTTTGGATCATTGTAATGATGTCATAAAATATCCCATTGCATGCATGCAACATCTATTAGTATGGACTGCACTCAGCATGGACTTGGTTGATATATATTGAGTCAATAGCTTCCCAGTGACGACTGGGTGATAAAACATTTTAATGTCATTTAAAGACTCGCTGTGCGCCCTGTGCTGCAACTTTGTCGCTTGGCTTGAATCCACATCACTCTAATCGAATTATAACGTTGAAGAATCGAATCACCGGCGGATCAAAATGGAGTTTGCTATGGTAGGTGCGGACGGGGGTTGCAACAGCCACCTGCCTTACGGATATGCCCAGTCTCGCGCACGTGAGAGGGAGCGCGAGAGGGAGCGCCAGGCTGCCCAGACGCGAGCTGCAGCGGCGGCCTCCGACGGTGGAGGTGGCGGAGAGGGAGCGGGTGGGGGGGGCTCGTCGGCCCCTTCTCACCTCCTTAACAACCACCAGCTGCATCAGTCTCGCGCCGCCTCCTCGTCAAATGCCAACAACAGTAGCGGCGGCACCGCCTCGCGCCCCTCCTCCTCCTCCTCCTCCACCTCCACCTCCTCCACCTCCTCACAGCAGCAGCACCAGCACGAGCCTGAGCAGCAAGTTCTCAGAGAACGGAAAAAGCAACGCGGCGTCGGGCGGTGGAGACGGAGTCGTACGACTCTCGGCGGAGACCTGCGCCACTCCGAGTTGGCGCTTCTTGGATCCGAGGAAGATATCATGATAGAGGAGGAAGAGGCCGATGGCGCCGAAGAGGAGGACAGGGGAAGCAAAATATCGAGTTTTCTCTGTAACATGGATGATGAAGAAGAGACTGTCTCGCTCACAGACAGACGTCCCCAGTCAGGATACGAAAATGTTTACAATGAGTATGGCTGCTGCGAAAGAGTTGTCATTAATGTGTCTGGGCTTAAGTTTGAAACTCAGCTGAAGACACTGACACAGTTCCCGGACACGCTCCTGGGAGACCCAGACAAACGAATCAGGTACTTCGACCCACTAAGGAACGAATATTTTTTTGACAGGAACCGACCAAGCTTCGACGCCATTCTATATTATTATCAGTCGGGGGGGCGCTTAAAAAGACCCGCCAATGTCCCTTTTGACATCTTCTCTGAGGAGGTGAAGTTCTATGAACTTGGAGAGGAGGCGATTTTAAAGTTTCGGGAGGATGAGGGCTTTGTCAAAGAGGAGGAGAAACCCCTACCAGAAGACGAATTCAAGCGCCAAATTTGGCTACTTTTTGAATATCCAGAAAGCTCGAGTCCTGCGAGAGGAATAGCAGTCGTGTCCGTGTTGGTGATTGTCATATCAATTGTAATTTTCTGCCTGGAAACGTTGCCAGAGTTCAGGGATGAAAAAGAATACCTACAGCAACGAAACAATTCGACCCTTCCTGACAATGGATTTACTCCTTTCAACGACCCATTTTTCATCGTGGAAACGGTATGCATCATTTGGTTCTCGTTTGAGATTATAGTCCGTTTCTTTGCAAGTCCAAGCAAACCTGCTTTCTTTAAAAACATTATGAACACAATAGACATTGTATCCATTTTGCCTTATTTCATAACTCTCGGCACAGACCTCGCTCAACACCAAGGCAATGGGCAGCAGGCAATGAGCTTTGCAATTCTGAGAATTATCCGCCTTGTCAGGGTCTTTCGCATATTCAAACTTTCCAGGCACTCTAAAGGACTGCAAATCCTCGGTCATACCCTCCGTGCCAGCATGAGGGAACTGGCGCTCCTCATATTTTTCCTGGTCATCGGTGTCATTTTGTTCTCAAGTGCAGTGTACTTTGCAGAAGCAGACGAGCCCACCTCTCAGTTCACGAGTATTCCTGATGCTTTCTGGTGGGCTGTGGTCACCATGACTACAGTGGGATATGGAGACATGAAACCAATAACTGTTGGTGGGAAGATAGTGGGCTCCCTCTGTGCCATTGCTGGCGTGTTAACTATTGCTCTTCCAGTGCCGGTCATTGTGTCTAACTTCAATTACTTCTACCACAGGGAGACCGATAATGAAGACCAGGCACCGGTTGTTGAAAGCATGCCCCCGGGCTGCCCCTATTTTCCAGACTTTCTGAAGAAATTCAAAGGCTCACCCTCTGGCTCATCGCTAGGAGACAAAGCAGAGTATATGGAAATGGAAGAGGGGGTAACAGAGTCTCTTTGCGGGTTGGACAAGAGCCCAAGTAAAGGAAATGGAACCAATATAAACAGAAAAAATAGTAACTCCAAATCAATTCAGACTGACGTGTGATTTTAGTGATTACTTTCATAATCAAGTTATTCCCTTATAACAATATGCCCAACAGCAGGTGTTGCACCCAACACAAGTTTTAGCATGAGTTAGAACACATTCACGTGTACAAGCGCGTGCACGCGCGCACACACGCACAAACGCACACACACACACACACACACACACACACACACACACATATCTAAACAGACAGAAAACAAGGTCAAATGTTTTCATATTGCTAGTGTAGAACAGATGTATCGGATACTGTATTATCCAAAGTCAGCTTCAGCACGAGTCTAATTGATGAATTATTAGACAGCCCTATCAAGGCTTCCAAATCTAACATTTAAAAAATGGAGAAGACAGGCTACTGCATAAGCACTTTATGAGTTTTATTTGTCAATAATAGAAAGAAATCGTGAAAATTTGCTGATATGCAATAAAGTAACATTTGTTTGCACTAATGACACATTTGTTCAGGTCTGGCACACTTGGAAGATGTATTGTGTGACAGAAACTGTAGGCTGTAACTGTAAAACAGGCAAGCTTTTAGTCATCCTCTGAACACTTGTGAAGTGAAGAATGTGGATTTCTGTTTTGCTGAAGGGAGGCAGCATAATATGGCACAACCTAGGCCTATTATATATTTGCATATAAGGTGTCGATGACAATTAGATTTCAGAAATAGATATTGCCCTTGGATGTAAATCCATTTTACATTTCTTGTTCAAAACTCCAAACATTTGCAACTACATGAGTCTGCACAGCATTAAGCAAACCAGGGCTAGTTAATACATTACATTTACTGCATTCATTTTCACAATAGGCCTGTGGAGCCTTGTGTTGATCAACAACGAAAGCTAAGCACATCACGGGAACAATGGTTGTTTATGCCAGGTTTTGTATGGACGGGCTTGCACACTTGGCCACAACATTTTATCCGTTATCATTAAAACACCTCAAAGTGACAAGATCCCTTTACAAGGACGCCGATGGAGATAGCAAAATGACTGTCAAAACTCCTTTGGGATTTGTAAACAAGGTAATGTCATGTCTGCTGGACCTCGTGCACAAAATTCTTTTCACAAGAGGACTATGACTATCACCAATCTCAGAGAGGATCTTCAGGATGCAAATGTCTTCCAAGGTAGGCAAAATAAATTGTGTTCATAGGGCTACTTTAAGTGGCGTTTAAAATATATCCAGTAGGCTATTACTGTAGGTCATCATTAAGTAATTGTGTTGCATGCTGTGATCTAGTCAACAGCAATTAATCCCGAATTCTACATCCCATGTTTGCATGTCTAGCCAAAGAACCATGCTCAATGAGCATGCCTACTAAAATTTCAAAATGTCTTGTTTCAATTCAACTATATTGTAGCATGACATAACACCAATGCTGATCTACCTTTAATCAAATTCTAATAGCTGCTTATAATATTATATCTACATATAATATTCTATTATATACGTAATTCTGAAATGTCAAAATGTTAGTAGCCATAATGTTTGTCTAAATAAAATCATGTTACAGTGTTTAAAGGTGGAGTTAGTCATTCTGGAGAAAGATTGTTGATTTGAACTTGATCAAAAGAGAACCACCTCTCTCTTCAGTGCCATAGTGTGCTCCCTGAGAAGCTCTGCCCCTCACATCGGACATTGCTAAGGATAGGACAGAGTTGTGTGGTGCGGTCTACTTTGTTTGTGTTCTTACATTCAGAGGGCTGTGTAGAAACACTGGAATGTTGTTTTAGCGTGCACACAGCGGGCAGCTAGTGGTCTGTGAATAGATATTCTCTGAATTAGCTTACAATTGCTGACTCCACTTCAGACACAGGGCTATAACATACACGTAACACAGTAACATTAGTTCGTAATATGTTGGCTATTTATATAAAATGATCAGACATGAGAACATTAAACTATCCATAGAATTCAAATTATTTTAATGGATCTACTGCATCTACTGTATGTATCCGTGAATGTCGATTTACCATTACTGCAAGAGCAATGATTACTTGCCCTATGAAAAGGAAGATAGGAACTACAGTATTATTTGGCACGCACACACACACACACACACACACACACACACGCACACACAAACACAAACACACCTTAATACCCTGGCATTCAAACTGGCATAGTGCCAATTTGTAGTGATGCTTCTCATACCTCACACTTATCAAGTAAAGGCCTGTGGCCCAAACTCATGCCATACACTGTTTTTAAACACAAGGCATTTCCCATGTAAATTGATCATGTGCTATTCGTGTGGTCTTAGAACAGTGTTTAATGGTTTCCATTGATATAATAGTCGTTGTCATGTGCATAAGTCTTTGTAGTGCATATTTAAACCATATTATGGTCAGTCCTTGTGACAAAGTGAGCATTATTTTGAGTTATTTCTCAAAAGGTATTTCATCTCTCTGAAATGATACAGGGGTAGATAGATAGGGAGGTAGTATGGCATTGTGCATTGTTATTAGAACGTCCACCCTTCAAGAAAATGATATACTCAAATAGTTTCAAATCGTTTGAAGTTTCATTCATGAGTGTTTTAAAATAACTACGTTTTGACACAAAATATTTTAAGTTAGTCAAGTTTGTAAACAATTCCTGCTAATTACATGGCATTCATGTATATTTAATGTGATACTGCTACTGTTTATTGAGCTGTTAAACACAACACATTTTACAGTGAATGTTAGTTTCCCAATGTTTAATGTTGTTACAACTGCTATCAACACTGTTAGGGCATATAGAGCACGCTTATGCCAATTTACCTCCGCAAAGCTGACAGCCTGGCTGTCCCAAGGCATACACTTAGCCTACAACATCTCAACCAATTATTTCTGACCTTACCATCAGTCCCTGAAGCAACATAAACATTATTAGCTTGATAACTCCTGCAGTTATGAAACAAACATCAAGCAAAAACCAGCATGCATACCCGTACTTGTGTCATTGCTGGTATCAGTGGAACTATCGTGCCTGGAAGATATCATTCTTTGGTTGTAGTTTTAGAACATTGTGCAGGTGGGGTCTTTGGCAGGCGCAGCAATGCTCTTTAAAGGAGTATGTAGTGGTAAATATATTTACTCCGTTGACTCTGTGCAAAACCAGGTTGAACAGCTGAACATGTTTTCTGCTATTTGTGCCCTAAGAAATTATAAACACAAACACACAGGCTGTGGCAAAATATTTTGTGGTTTGCAGTTGCTTTTCTAACAGTAATAAGATATATAGGTATGATATGATATTCTGGACTGAAAAGAATGGTTATCATTTATTATTTGTCACATTCACTTTTGAGCATTAGAGACGTGCTTTGCATGTGGGATTATTAGCCTAATGGTACTACCCTAATCTCGCGAGTTCCAGTTTGATTCGGTCGCCAGTATCAGTCAAAATATTCTATCACTACAGTATGATAGACAAAATGTTGAATCTTGAATCGTGTTTGTCATACAGGCGGTGTTGTGCAAATGCATTTCAATCAAACATCCTTACATATGTTTGGAGCTTTCAATAGCATTCCAATGACCTGAATTATTTCTGTACAAAAGCATATCACTTCACTATTACTATATTACTTCACAATTACAAATATACTGTAAAAAATGTCTTGTTTTGGGTTTCTTTACTAATTACATTACTGTAATACAGTAAGCTGCTGTTGTGAGGAGCAGACATGGTGGTTGCTGTAAGATACAGTATAGGTCTTAAATTAAAAGGCAGGGCATCATAGAGTCATGTTTGCCTCTTTGAGGAAGCAGAACTATGTGTGGAATCACAAAAGCACTGCTCTCACAGACATATACCATCTGGGGCAATTGAGGATTACAAATTTGGGAAAGGTAAGCTTTTCAAGGATTTGTTTCAACAGTAGGAAGCATGTCTTCCTTGTCCTCCAGATAGACATGTAAAGTCTCACAGCACTGCTAGTTGATATTAGCAAGATAGTCTGGTCTGGGTGTTGGACTCTCAACCAGACCTTTTATGGTTCGAGCCCCGGATATACCTGTAAGCATCCTTGAGCAAAATGATTAACCCCCTGCATGCTCCTTGTAATGCTTACTTAATAACTGTACTCATTGCAAGATGGTGTGGACAAAAGCGCCTGCTAAATTACCTAAATGTAATTTGAATCTATTTGTTTATTATACATTGAGGATGGGCAAGCTACTGGAAGGGATTGCTCACTACATTTAGGGGCTACAGATGTTGACCATCAGCTGTATGAATAGGGGGACATCTGTTTGCATTTGCCAAACCATGTAAATGTGAGATTGAAAGATTATAAATCACCCATGAAGCGTAAAGGAACATAAAGGGTGATTGGAGGGTTGGGATGATGAGTGTAACATGAGTGGTGGTATTACTTTATTTTTTATATATTGTATTGTTTTAA
>JAODUE010000018.1:534903-546801 GCA_027564755.1 Amblyopsis hoosieri
GTTATTATGCCCATATAGTCCCCACTTTTGTCCAGTTATGTGGCTGGTTACAAATTTTTATATATTTATATATTTTTATATATATTTTTTTTTTTTTATAGGCAGTATGTCTCAGTCCTCATGTTCTCTTACTAAACTTGAATTTAGTACGCACACACACACACACACACACCCTCTCTTTACAATGTCCATCAATTATGTTGTATGTTGCACTGCTGATCTTCCCTCTTTTGACCAATACACCAGCGCATGTCCTGTTATTTGGCAGTTAAAATTTAATATTCATGTGAAAGTATTAGAAAAGTACTGAGCAAGACAGACTTTTGACGTAAATTGGCTAAAACCTCTTCGGCATGCAATCATATGCTGCCATTGCTGTTGCAGTTGTTATTGTCAGCAACCACTTATAAACACAAAGTAATCACAAAGAATGTGTCATGCACACACTAAGCAGTGTGTTAAAGCTACAGTACATGGACAAGAGGGTCTTAGTGACATCATATTCTGCAGCCTAATGGCCCAGCTCGAGGGATCATTATGTATAATGGGATGCTTCAAATGTTTTCCCCAATTGCTTCGAAGGAAAGGGAAAACACAAAATCACTTTTGCGATCTGTGCAAATAGCCCAATCTTTAGAACCACCGTGACATTCTCTCCAGAATGATAATGGATTTGCATCCGTTTCCTGTTTCTCTTTATGTTGCAGTGCTGCCAATCACGGGGATAAGGAGTGCCCCTTCGTCCTTGGAAATAGCAGAGAACAAGCAAAACTTTGTGACCAGTCATCCTCAATGTGAGTGGACACTGAAAAGCAACAAAGCTACGAGAGGACTCCGAATATCAACGTCACAAAAGGTTTCAGCGGATACTGTTTGGCATCAAAAACAGAGCACAGGAGATCAAACACAGTTGAGAATGGAGTTGGACAATGAGTAGTAAGTCATGGCCCAAAATGATTGCCTTAATTATCACACACACACACAGAAGTGAGATACTTAGAGACTTATACGAGTTCAAAGATGTTTTCTTTACATGTGAAAAAACAGTGTCTTGTAAGGAGCAGATGTGAATATTTTAATATGATAGAGAACAATGTTTGGTTGTAACGTTGACATGTTTTAGATCTGCTTTGTAGGTATAATGGTTACTAAATGGAGAGTATGCTCTCTGCTTATGTGCAGTTAGCAGTATGACTTGATCTATTTTCTATCTTATTTCGTATTGTTAACCAAACAAGGATGGCTCGAGTTGCTGACTATGCTGGCAATGTCTTTTCACACCATGTCATTACTCATTCAAATTTCTAAGGTGAGTAGAAAAGAAAAACTATCATATAGACAGAGTCAATACAGCACACCAAAATATATGAGAAGATTACATTCTTACGTTAAGATTTACTTACACTAAATCAAAGATGTCAGTCACCAACACGGATATCTGCCACATGTAGTTTCTATTACAGAAATTAGTGGTTGAAATTCTCTGGGCATTCATTGCCCAAGAAAAATCTAAAGATCGAATTCCTTAGATTTTTTTCTCAGATGCAAATTTAGAGTTGACCAGCTGCTTTGTTGAGATGTTTCCACTTTGAAGTTAACTGTATGCAAAGTAACACGTGTTATATATTTTTTTAAACCTAGCCTTGATAATTACATAACCAAAGGTGAAACCCTGAATATATTGTACCTTGTGGACTTCTGGAAAATGTTGTGACATAGATGGACACTGAATAGAACAAAATGTATATACGCAGACGTTTGTACTTGTGTGTCCTACAATGTGTTGCAATTTGAGTAATCTAAGACTTTATGATTTCTTTGACTGTTGATGACAATAATTCATAATTATGTGTATTTGCTTTGTCTGCTGATACACTCATGTTCCTTATACATTGTGAATGCTGCTCCTTCATTCTCCTTCTTTATGTTTACAGCAGTAGGTTTTTACAGAGGTAATCCACCCTATTCTTTGGCCTTCATATAGCCTACTGAAAATGAGGTTGCTATTGTTTCTTGGTTCTGCCTTGTCAGGGAAGTTTTTTACTTCTCTCTAACTCTCACAGCTTGTACTTGTACAATTGTCACAAAATCATATTGTGATTTTAGACGGGAAAGTGTGTAAACGGACACTGAGTCGGTTTGGAATTAATCGTGTGTAATCAGTTATCTAGAAGGTGTATTAGCATAGCATTCAATTCTTCAAAGCAACATTTGAATCACCTGTGCTAATACTGTAACCTCTAAACTTGAATTGAACATATTGTTATTTCTCTGATCTTAAAATGAGTCACTAAAAATCACTAAACAAACCTAAATAACTATATCCCATAGCAATCTTTTAACCAAATGTTTCCTAATAATTCATAAATGCAGTGTTAGGACATATTTTTAGAGCTGCATAGCTTGACATATACTGTATATATATCTACTGTATATATATATATATATATACACAGTATATGAAGTATTTGTTTTATTATTTTGAAAGCAGCACATACTGTTTTTATTTCCAAGAGTATGGGCAGAGTGGCAGGAAACAGTTTGTGGTCTAATTGTATGTTCTTTGTTTCATCTTATACAATTTAGGGCATCCCATAAAGGTATCCCCTTTATACCCACAATAGCTCAGCAGTATACTCTGAAATCATTCTAGGGGGGTATTATCTTTGGAATGTATTGAAATGAATATGATGTGTTACACTTAACTATAACCAAACCTAGAAAACATGTATATATTCCTAGAAAGTAGGAAGATAAAATTGTTTTAAGAAATGCTCATAAATTACTATTACTCTATGGAAAATCCCAATATAAAACACATATTACATATTTCAATGTATAATGTTCACTGAAACACGATAGTGTTTTATTTATTTTATTATATCATACCACATTACTTCATAAGAAGAAAACTTGTAATTTAATTCCCCAGATGTTAGAAAATAATATTGGAATACAGTAATTATGTTTTTATTTAATGCTAAATCATATAAATATTGAATCATGAATCACAAACAATACATGGAATTTATAAGATTTGGTCAAACATCAGATGTAATTAAATTACCATTAACTTATCCAATAATTGTAAAAGCAGTGTCACAATTTACATTTTAAATTATATAAATAGAATTAGTCAAAACCTCTAACTATTGCTACCTGCTAACATCATGTACTGTAATAATGAACATTATATTAAAGTGACGCTCTTTGACCAACACTTGCTTTGACAAGTTCACACATAACCAGAGAAATCAAAGACTTTATTATGTATCTGCATTAATTGGCATTGTGGCACCTCTTGTGACACTGAGATAAATTGCTGTTTTAACTCAGCAGGAAGAGTGAATAGGACCACAATACAACTGATGCCCTGAGACCATGTTGTGCTTAATCAATTACATTTTCATTATTGTAGTTTTTAAGTGTAACATGCTATGTGTTTCAGCATAACCAAAAAAGTATGCAATATGAGATACTTTACATGTAACTGAGGCCAGGCATCGTATACTGCAAAATAACTTATCACTATCAGTGATTCTGTCTGTGCAAAGCCTAAATGTCTTTGGCCACTGCATGCAAGTAGTACAGTAGATGTGAGAATTTGTAGTTGTATTTAGTTGTATTTTCTCAACAAATACATTGTTACCATTGTAGAAGAACAACTTCTTTCCTTTTTGCTCAGCTGTAGAAAGACCTGTACCTCTGATAGAAGCAGTTCATGTCTTCATACGTTCCCGAAAAAGAGCCAATATAATTATTAGAATGAATATAATTTGTACAATTAAGAAGTAATTAAAAAAACACAGCAAAATTGTGACAAATAACTTTTTATGGCTGAATTATGCTATTGTTGTTGGGACATTACCCTTCCCATTAGAATAAAATCCATCAGCGCCATCATGCACAATATTATTAACGATCAGATTGTATTATTCAACATTGGTGGACTGATTCCATGCCAACACCCTACACCAGTGAAAGCACTATAGCGAAAAAGGAAAAATACATGCATTTTAATAACAAAATGTCTTCCCTTTTCCTGGCTCTTAATATTGTTATTAATTTTCCTAATCTCTGTTTGTTCATTGATAGAACATCTGAGGGAATTGGACTCTGGATACTGTAGTCACCCAGATGGACCCATACTGTAGATCAGTGATTTTCAAACATTTTGCCTCAAACCCTAAAATAAGGAAAATACGTACAGTAAGCGACAGTGTTTCCCGGAGTTAAAACTGCATTAACCATGAGCTCCATTGCCTTGTCACAAAGAGCTACCTCGATCCTCGAGTTGAAAGAGTGTGTTTCTATTCAAGAGAATAGTTGCGGTATAGTTCAGTTGGAACATCAGCTGTTTTTAAGGTGTAGTTACGATGAATATTTGAATATTAACAATACCTTTTCAGTCTCTATACCATAAATCAGATCAGATTCGGAAGGTAATCCAACCCATCTCGTTGTTTTATGTCTGATGCATCGACGCATCACAAAAACATATATAGACACTGATTGGGAAATAGGGAAAACCCCTTGTAGTGCCTTTAAAAATAATATAATTAAAACAATAAAATGGAAATAATAGTAAAATATAATTCTTAATTATATTAAAACATATTTTTAAACAATTATAATAACAATATTTATATAATGGTATTATATTGTATAATGTAGTCATTCAAGTTCTATAAAAATATTTAAACGTACTGTTACTGAAAGAAAGAATAAATTGTTATCGGAGCCAAGATGTAATGGGTACCAAGGTGTGGAAAGTTACAAGCCGTTGTGGCTACACATCCTATCTACATTAAGCATTTGAATGGTCATCATCATCTAAGTCCTGTTTGTTACAAGCTTGTGTTGTTGTTGTTGTTGTTGCAGCTCTGCGTCAAAGCAGGGTGGGAGGATAATATTAAGGTGGTATTTGGGGTGTGGTTTGTATTATTACCTTTATTATTTAATGCTGCTGATTTATATATAAATGTTTAAAACTCAAATTATTTATTTGCATTGCCATGGCTTTGTCATTCATAATGCAGAGAAGAAAACAATAAATCAGCTATGTTAAACTGACAGTTGTCATTGAGAGACATGTAAAATAATTTTGCAGTTCAGGTGTTAAGAATTATCTGTGTGGGTTATGGCCAGCCTTGCATTTATTCTGCATGTGGCTTTGTTTTGGGAAAATGCATCCTTAGCCCGAGGTATGTGTTTGTGTTCATTTCCTGAGGGTGTGTCTCCTTCTGTATCTCTGGAGCTTGTCACTTCCTGGTTTTATTTTTTATTCTTTATATCTTTTATGGGTAAACCTTCCAATATTTGGATTTTCTACATTCATAACATTTTTGTAGGCAGCAATATGAGATGTGATTGAAAATGGAATATGTGCAATGTTGAATAAAGAAAAATATAATATATTCAATAAAAATACACAAAAAATATACAAACAGAAATGCTCCTGTTGCCTTCTATCAATATGAACATTGGCTGTGTGGTAGCATTGAACATGTTAAACCCTCCACTGTGTATCTAATAACATTAATAATAATATTAAGTCCCCATGCAAATGAGCCTCATATCTGCAATAGGCAGTGCAGCAGCAACAGTTGTTGCAATGCCATTGACTTTCATTGTTTCTCAAAAACATACTTCTAACATTTTTACAATGTCTATTGCGATATGTATGGTTTCTCCATTTTGTTGTTTTATTTAATTGAAGCTATATTTCAATCTAAACCATATCTCAAATTAAACAGTACAGCAATTTGATTCTGTCATTTGAGAATTGTACCCATTATGGCTTTGTAGACTATTTATAGTAGATGTATGTATTAGTAGTAAATTGTGGATGAAAAAACGTATCTGGTTCCGGTCTGCAGACAATGGATTCTTTTTGTCTGATTGTCAGTGGTAAGGAAGGTACTGTAAAGAGTCCTGGGTTTAGCAACAGTTCAATACTACTTTAACCAACCTGCGGATCCACTGCGATTCATTGAGGCTTGATGCAACACAGATTTTATGAGCTGTCGGCTTACATAAGGTGCACCTGTTCTGTGCTGTTTTAAACCTCCAGGGCACACCATCTCTCTCCATAGTGGTGTTGCAATGTCACCAGAAAGGAGGGATGTTGAAATTCAGAATGAATTCTCTGCATTCTCTTATGAATATTTTAAACAGTAGGTTTGTTGTTTTTATGCAGCATCTTACCACATTATGCAGCATCATACCACATTAATTGATTATGACGTAAGGTATGCAGAGGAAATTTATTAGCAAAGATAAATCATTTTAGATGTTTTAACTGCAAATGGCGATGTCTCAGAAAATGGTGGTCTCAGTTATGTTCAAAGAGAACTATGAGAAAGACTAACAGGATATCGCTACATTTCAGTGGTATCAGGTAAGTAATACTTGAAGTATAATGATAAATACGAGCATACGTATGTACTTCTATCAGACAACCACCAATTATATTTTTATTTTGCTGTCATTCTGATCACTTTGATCTGGATCAACTCTGTCAGCTGAGTATCACTGAGGTGTGTTTTCATTCACAAGGGCTTTGAGGGTGGTTGTTTCTGGAACCTGATATCTCATCCATTCATGTTCAACACAGTTTAAATATTTTAAATGCAATTACTTGACTCTTGGACAAAGCACCAGAGTATCAATCAAGCCCCTGCAATGCTTTATGCCAGACAGAAAAAGCATTCTACAAAGAATAAGCTGTTTATGGTAGCCAAAACATGTTTAAACTTTAAATCAATTCAGAGTTATATAAAAGTGTGTGGATATGCATACAGTACATTATTTTCCTCAACAACCACAACTATGCTGCATGTGTCAAAGATTTGTTGAATTCATCATCTTTATTTGAGTACATAAGTACAGTATGTCTCAAAGATGTGAGAACTGGAGGAGATATGGTACAGTAGTCTACCATTTTGAATGGCAATGATCGTATAGAAATATGAATGGATATGAGGGTCCTTGCTTGTTTCCACATAACACCCATGGGGCTGCGGTGAGAGCTGGCAGTGAGAGAGGGTGGTGCAGTACATAATGTCCCACACAAGCAAAACGGCATACACAGGCCATCACTGAACTAATAATAATAACGACTACTCTACATAGGCTATATACAGTGCACTATAATCGACACAACACTCTAAACACCTGCAAAAAAAGCCCAGACCTGTTGCACTGTATGTTACACTCAAACCAGCAAGATGACACCAGACATGGCACAATATTCCTGCACGTGCTACTGTAGGCCCCACATTAGCACACACATGCCAGCAGATTTGCTGTTCATCTCTCTCCCTCGGCATTGAAACCTAACGCCACTGTACGGTAAGCTACAGTTCCCCCGAAACCCAATAGCCCAAATCCCAAAAGATACTGTTACACATCTTAACACTCATACAGGAGGGAGATGGAAAAGTGGCCAGCAACAATTGTGTGTGTTCTGTTTTTGCCTAACACTGACATCCCCTATCTGAAAACAACAGTATATGGAAACAAATATGGCATGACCCAGACCAGTGACCTCCCCAGGGGAGCATTTGACAGCTTGTACACTCAGAAGCAGCAACACTGACCTAGGACCTCCACCCGTGGCCTATTCCGTTCAACTGATGCTCATTACATTTGACAGATGGAAAACATGTTCAAAACTATCGAGAAATCAGTGTTATGGAATCATGTCTTTGTCTATGTACACAAAATATTGTTCGATACAATAGATAGGCAGATATTATTGCATAATATTGCAGTGTCTTTGCACACAGCAAGCATATAAATAGAAGCGAGTGTATTTCCAGTCAAACGACCTTTCCGTAACAGCCAGTACACATAATCTCTAACCCAACTACAAGCTGTTTCTTCAGTTGAATGTCTGAATACACTAATACCAATCAATGCTGCATGTACAGTAACAGTATAGACACCTGATATATTTTAAAATGATAGGCTTGCCCATAAGATCAATATTCTCTTGTGTACTGTAAGTAAGGCCTTCAGTAGAACACAGGGATCAGCGAAATACAGCAATACAAAACAAGAGGAAATTGAAAGCAACAACTGGAAGCAACCGGAAAAAGGAAACAGCAGGCCAAGTCAGACAACCAAATGAACTAAACCTTAATGATTAGGACAGAACAGCCCTAACTACTGGTTTAAGAAGACAGACCAGTAGCCTACATATTCTCTGTGAAGCCCATGAAGTGTCTTAATATTCCACACATCCCAATATCATATTCCAGTACTGTGCAATGTGCAATGCGATTGAATCATTTAGCAAAAGTTAAACGCATGTTATGTTATTACATATATTAAGGAGCATGTATATTTTAGAGATCTTGCTCAAGGACACCTACAGATAGGCCAAACATGTTGGGAATTGAACCCAAGAGCTGTCAGCGTAGAGGTAACCAGCAAAGATACCCGGTCCTCCAGTTTTAAAATATGAATATGTTGCAGCTCCTTACAAGGCCAAGGGGCATTATTGGAAAATAATGTTTTCCATGTCTGTCCTGTTGCCTGTGAGATTATTTATGTTTTGTTTCATCATTCTAACGATGTTGGTTAAGTTTGTTAAGTTGCACAGCTAAATCATTCGGGCAGATAACCGACTGGCAACTCCTTTACAACTATAAATATGAATCTCTCTTGATGCTTCACGGTGTCAAAGGTCAAAAATGGCTGCTAGTCTTTGTTGGCCAATGGCATCTCAGTGATAGGACCTTTAACCCTTTAAACATGATTCAAATCCTACATGTGGAGATCTCACTACAGAAATGTACCATTAAAAATGTGTTGCCCTATATCACTCCAAAGTCCAGCTCTCATTTTGGACAGACTTGTCCCTCCCAGCTGATTGTACCGTTTTAATTGGTGTTTGCATTTTTATTTTTAACATTCCCTGATTTGATAGGCTATCTGACTGGGAGTGGCAGGATAGGTCAGAGATGGTTACAGAAATGATGTGACACACTGACAATCTGACAGAGAGGTTCAGAGAGGTTCAGGGTGAAACTACATTTCATGCTGGACAGATTTCATAACAAGTCCAGCCTCTCCAGGTTAGTGTGGAAAATCTTCTCAAATCGTCTATGTCCCCTTGCTTATGTGTGCAACTCAGACACTTTTCTCTTTTAATGATTATGAATGACTTCAACAGTCACATCACATCAACAGCATTTAATATTGTGCCATCACAAACAGAGGTGAGAATTTCCATGACATCTCAATGTGTCATTCGACGCACACGCTCCATTTCTCTGCAGGAGATCAATTGATGTATATTCCCACATCTCCTCGGGATGCTGGTAGGAGAAAAGTGGTTAGTTACTTGGGGGAAGGAGGAGGGGGTGTCAGTGGTGAAATGCACTTGGGTGAAGTATGTGAAGGGAAATTTCTGTTTGTTGTCATGGTAACTGGCAGTGTGGTTTGTCTGGAGCAAAAACATACCCTAGCATAGAGGCTTGATCAGAATCCAGGGATGCTTCACTGCACAGCTCTCCTCCTCCATTTTAATTGTGTTGAGAATATTTAATGTTCTGTATGGAATCAAGTGGAAAAGAAATTAGCAACGCAGAGAAGTGAGCTATAATAAGCAGACGATATGGGTTAATATATTTATTTATGAAATCATTCATTGAATTATGTGATGACGTGTACTGTATGTGTACCTATAGTTTAATTTTACCTCAAACTACTGTGTTAATAATCCCAACACATCTATGCTACTGTATAAATGAACACAATAGGGTAATTACTAAAGAAGACAGAGGTTTTCAATATTGTTCAATATTCCTATATTTGGTGTAACAAATGGGCATAAACAGCTGCTGCAGTACAATACAGTATTACGGTTATGCTTCTTATACATTTCTCTCTGAGCTGTTTCAATAGCAAAGGGTTAACTTGCTTGTTTGTTTGTATTATGGAATGTGTCACTAAATTAATAACATGCCCAGGGACTGTAGTTTTCCCTTCACTTTTACTGAAACTATTAATGTGCAGTTTGTCCCTGCAAAAGAAAAGAAAATCAAGTCAAACCAAGTCAAAATCAAGTTGTTGATAGCTTAAGATACAAAAGAAGGTAAACATCATGGTTATATTATTATATATTATATTAATATATTATATTAAGATATATTATTTGCAGATTTGAAATAAGAAAATAATTACCCCAGTTATACATGGAACAATAATACTGTACGTTTTCAAGTTACCCAGAAGAAGAATACACTATACACACATATTTATCTCCCCTCTCATGAGGAGAGAAAAAGAGAGCAACTAACTGAAAAAAGATAGTATCTTTCAGTGCATTCGGTTTTTACTGTAATCCACAAGGAAGTGATTGAGAACTGTTTTGATTCTCTACATAGTCACAAAATACATGCATGCTTTAATAAAAAGCTGCTACTAAAAATATCATGACCTTTGTAGATACTTGTTGTTTTTTTCAGGGACAAATAGAAATCAAATGGCTTGCAAGGAAACAAAGGCCTTCATCACATTCAGCACATCACATATTCTGTGCCTGGAAATGGGAGCTCAGGCTTTGCATAAAGCAAGCATTGATAAATTTAGCAGTACTTACGTAACACACTCTGTTCGAATCTTACTGATGAGGCAGAAACAGTCTTCATTAATTTCAGAGATCCTTTGCTAATGAATTTAGTGGTAAAGCCGTAAACCTGCCCTACAGTGACAGCAACATTTGACAGAAAGCGGACATGGGAGTTGCTAAGCTGACACATACTGTAATATGGTGTTATGGTAACATCTTAGAAACCTTCCTTAGAACCGTACCCCCTCCAGCATGTGATGGAGCTCTCTAGATAATCTTCAGTCAAGATGTCTTTCTGTATTTTGGCGTTACCTGGATTCAACTGTCAGTAAATGAATGAGCCAGACATCTGAAATGTATAACATGTGGGTTTCTATACACATTTTCATTCAGACAGGGAAAACTGTTCTAACACAGATCTTTACATTACTGTATGTGCCCTACAATGTATGGTTTGCCAGTTTTTTAGCTGATTTCAGGTTATTGAGTTGCCTGTATAATAATAAAATCTGTTAAGTCTGTTTAGCAGGACGTATTCTCTCTTCATTAAGAGCCAATATACATTCAAGTGCAATGGATCATGACGGTGGCTAAGTACCATTATCTGGAAACCTCTTCTATGATCGTACATTTATACAGCTTCAGTTTACTGTAGATATTGTTTATTCAGAAAATATGAATTATGGGTAATAACCCAGCGATAAGCCTTTATGCACTGTTCTGTACATTGTGTTGAACACATACACAATGTGGTCAGGCTGCTTGTGTGTCATTTAAGCAATATTGTCAAATACATCAACTTGATGACATCATGAAGTAGCTGGATATAAATATGACAGTGGCCAGGTCACTCCTTCTTCTTGATAATGTGTGAAGGACAACATACAGGGGTATGTCAAATTGAAGCAGATGGGTTCCACAGTCCCCAAATCCCACTTTACTAATTAAACTTTAATGGTATGTGATATTGAAGCTATTTGGCACCACATTTGGGAACGTAAGGCTTGTGGCCTCTGACTTGAACAGATGCTACTGTCAAACGGCATAGGATGGCTTGCTACATGTTATTATCAGCCATCCTGATTGGGCAGATTAAAATGGTAGTAAAGCGGTAGTGAATAATATCTGGTGTCATTAAACAATATCAGACATATTTCAATCAGTTTTCACTAATAGACTAAATAAATAGCATTATCTATTATATCTTCATACATGGAACAATAATGGAACAATAATACTGTGGGCAATGTTCAAAGCTTCCATTGCTGAAGCTGCGGCAGAGAGCTGTGGTCTCAAGGTCATAGGTGCCTCAAGGG
>JAODUE010000018.1:556277-581673 GCA_027564755.1 Amblyopsis hoosieri
GTACAATCACTACTTTACATTGCAGAAAAGTTTCATTTCTTCATTGTTGTCACATGAAAAGATATGCTCACATATTTTCAAATATGTGAGGGGTGTACTCACTTTTGTGAGATACTGTATTTATAATACATTGAAACTCTTACAGAAGGAGTATATATTTTTTGCACATGTAGAGAAAAGTGATGCATGCAAATTGATGTGTTTGATGTTGTCAAAGTGAAACATTACAAAGCCAAGGAGAAGGTGGCCACAGTCTGTCACTATTGTTATAGACATACAGTAGAACATCCTCCAGGTTTAAGGTCAACACTTCCAACAGTGTTATATCAAATAGATTATATTTATTTGATAAGCTATTGGCTGTTTCCTCTAAAACGAATCATGTTTGGTTGTTTGTAATACTAAGCACTGTTTAAAATAATGAATTGTCCTCATAATATAGGCAATTCTATCTTCTAATAATAGCTTAATCTGAGTTTTATATCAAAATTGTAACTTATAATTAATTAATAATTATAATCTTAACCTTAAATTTTGTTAGGAGAAAGTAGGAAAAGTGGGTTTTGTGTTATCTTTGAAACACCCCACTTCCTTGAGCTAATATAGACGTTCTTCAAATGTTTTTATTTAATGTAGGATTCTGTCCACTTGGTGGCGATAGTGCGCATGAAGAAGGTACTATCCTGATTGTTCAACAACCATCGATCTCCTGAAGTTATATGTTATGAAGGACATTTTTCAAAATAATAATTTTTGAAAGATCTTTGTGATTTAAATGATAGTTCTTATGACTGGTAGTCTATAAGACACTATGTGAACATATTTTATCAGAGTATTGGCACTGCTAGACTAGGTGCTTTTGAATGAAGGTTGCAGCTGTTAAGTAGGCTACACATGATGACATGATAACAGCCTACCAATTCCCAGGACTCAAACAAAACTTTATAATGTTTGTTAATAATGGTGCCCAAAGATGATACTATGTTTAATTGTAATGCATATGTAGGTTAGGAAACATCATATACTCCATATAGATGGACTTGATTTCATAGCTTCTTCAAATTACTTGATTATATTACATATGATCCAAAAGAGGAAATGAAATCCACACAACTAAATTGTCAGAATCAGTCACAGTTCTTTGGAATCCGGCTATAATTTATTAAATCTATTTTTTGGAGGCTCATGTTTTCTGAGTAAGTGATATAGTGTTGCTTTGGTTATCTGCTAAATCAGACCTTGACAACACATCTAGAAGGTATATGAAATGTCCTAGCAGTCCTGTCCCAACAAAGATGGAAATGTTTAGTAAAATCAAGCTTAACTTACAATATCTTAAATGCAAACCTAGTGAAGTCTTTTTTTCCTTTCATTTGGAGTTTATAAATGATCACTCTTTGATTAAAATCTTCCATAGATCTAAAGTGTAAATCAACAGTGCTAATTCATTCAAAGGGCAGAAGTGGTGAGGTCATGACGTCCACATGACATGTTGAGCGCTCAGTTCTTCTCTTGTGTGGGAGGGTCTTGGCAGTTGACTGCTTGTAGTAACCTCTCACTGTCTTCAACTCTTCTGTTGAACTTACTGAGAGCCAGATGTTTGTTTGTAGTAGACAAGTCTGTTTGGCAGATTTAGCATGACAATTATACTTCCTATTTGATGTATATAGGCTACTGTACATCTTTATTCAAGTTTTCTGCTAAAAACAACACTGATGAAATTGAATATTTCCCAGTACTAGTTACTTTGAGAATATATGATGTTGGCTTAATAATGTCAATCCATTTTTTTTTTAGCTCGAACTATGATTCTAGGTGGTAGGCCCTGCTTATGTCCACTGTGATGGAACAGAGAGGGAGAGGAGCGTAATCTGTTGCAGTGTAAACACAGCCCCAGAAAAGCACTGGAATGTCTCTGCAGTGGGAGCTGGAGTACGAGGTCAGCCGGAGGCCAAGGCAGGTGGTATACATCAGAACCCAGGCTGACGTCTCAGCATTAACTTACCCAAACAAGAGGCAGGCAGTAGGCTATGTGCTAGCTTGCTAGCACCGAAATATGGAGTGTAGGAGCCAGATAACACAGGAACCAGGGGGAGTGTCCATGCTATGCTATTATCTTTCTGTTGTCCCACTATCATTAGTGGTGGGGGTTGTGTTTAGCCTCATAAGCTAAACATGACACAGGACTCTTTTTGTTTCCTTTTTTCATTGGCACTGAGTGAACTGCAAAGATGAAGAACAAGAAGCTACTATATGCTCCATTTAATGACATGTATTATTTTTTATTATTCCTCACTAGACCCATGTCAATGAACCTGTCAACGAGCCTAAGATAAAATACATTGGGAACTGGCTTCCTCATCATTCTGACATATACATATTCAGATACAGCTTGATGTAACATTAATCAAATCATGGTTGTATGCCAATAGGCTATGAATGTTCCACTGAGAACATTGTAGCAAATCATCTTATGTTATTTTTTCCTACTGAAGACAACAGTGGACAAGAAGTGCTATTTTTACAAATGAATCACACAATCTCTGTACAAGGTTCATTATCAATATGAGGAAATAAAAATATTCATATTTTTTTCTATAGTAAGCAAATATTGTCCCTTTCACTTCAATATGGCCATTAAAACATATATGACCATTATAATTAGTACATACAGTATGGCTATAGAATATCATTTACTTAATCCCTTCTGATCAGTGACTTGTCCGTAATCTCAATTTAATTGGAATCTTCTTGTCCATTACTTTCATTTTGTGAGGACTTCAAAGTAGCAATTCTCTGATCGCTGTTTTGTAAGATTACATTCTCTCTGCTTCGCCATAAAAGGGGCAGGATTTCCACTGAGGTAAACAGTAATTAAAGCTATATGTGACGTGACCTATTATGGATATTATTGAGCTGTTGTTGCTATTGGCACATAATAGCAGGTTATGTGCTCTATTTAAAGAATCCTGTGTTGGTTCTATTATAAAACTAGGATAAACATATCTCTACATAAATAGATAGACGTGTTTTCCTTTATATAACTTTAATTTATTCTATAAGCGAAGGTCAGATCAGTGGATTTTAATATGAATGTTAAAAACGTTTTGTTACCTCAACTAAATTGTTCTGGCCTGTTTCTGCTCAGAACAGGGCACTTGTTATTGTTTACCAAATATGGTAGTAGTGATGTACCCTTATTGTGCCAAGAAGCAGTCAAGGGGTTAGGGAATGCATGGATAGTTCAGAGTGTTATTACATATCGCCTATTCAAATGTTGTTTGCCTCTTTTGTAAAATCAAGTCACACTACTGTTTGTAAGTCGACGTATGAATCTGAAGACAGTTTGCATGGTCATTGTCAGAATTATTTTATTGGGATTTGAGCCTTGAAGCAAGTTTATACATTGTCTATCTTAGAAGGGAGCTAAACGATTTGGAAAACATCACTGGTCAAAAAATAATTTGTGGAACACTGGTCACTCACGCAATGTACTCTAATTAAACAGACTTGTCATATTACCAAACGTCTTGAATGGCTTAAAGGTTGAAAACTTTGGGTGGTAAAATTTGGATAGTTTCCCAGGTGATGCAATGTAGCAGGTGCTCCTTCCATGTTCTAAATACCCTTGCTTTACAAATGACCTCTATGACCTTGACCAGCCTAACTATAGCTGTTCTCATGGTTCCCAGCACATACTGTCAATAGACTCTTTGTTCCCCATTTACTCACCACATTTATGAAATTCTCTGATTGATTAAATATTTTATACTTTGATACCACCCACCCCACCACAAACAACTACAGATGTTTCATGGAGATTACAAAGCATGACAAACTAGTGGGATGACTCATTGACTGTCTACTATTACAGAATAGACGTTTTAATACAAACTGATTTACAGTGAGTACAATATAAAGTATTAAGAAGCTGGTAGGGGTTTGGCATCTTCCTCAAAGATGGCCACAGGTAGGTAGCCTAGTAAACCACTTTCATCATTGTTTTCAAAGAAAAGTTTCAGAGCAAAGTCCTCTTACTTTTGACTACCACCACATTGTCTCAATTGGCACATTCAGTTTCCCGCTTAGAAATTCCCAGCAGAAACTCATTCTCTTACATTTTTGATATCCGATGAGTGACGAAAGCAGCGGGCAGCATCTAAATTATGCAGCGTCAGCGTTCTCTTAGGGGTAAAAGTAGAGTTAGGCTGAGCTGTCGAAGGGAACAAACCCTGACAGGCCAGTGTGAAGGGGGAGAACTCCCATGCATTATATATGGCGTTAAGTACGCCTCAGCTGGAAGATCTGAGCGGAGGCGATGGAGGGCGATGTGGTGGCCCACTGGCCGCCCGCGGGTAATGCACTTCACTTTGCCTCCAAACTGTTCCTTCACCTTGCTAACCTTTCCATATACCGTCTGCTAAAGCACTAAAATGTCCTCCTTTAGCACAGGGGCTCCATGAGATCCATGAGTGAGATCTGCAGGACTGTGCATGTCAGCCTATATAGCACAATATACCTTGAGCCACACAATTGTACGTATATGAATATGTTTTTTTTATACTAGATTAATAAGAAACATGCATCGCTTATTGAGCGAGCTAGATGAAGTTAGGTCCTATATGTTATTGTTTATAAATTACATTTCATAAATGGCAGCTGGGTTCATAATATCCCATGATCTTTCATCTGTCTCTAGCCTGTCAACATTTGTGAGTCCCACTGGAATCCTGTTCTGCTCAACCAGGTCTTCTAGCCCAACTTTAATATTTGATGAGATTATTTCTGCTCACTGCTTCTGCAGTGTTACTTCTGCTGAATGCATTTTAGCCCTATATTGAGATTCTACAACCAGAAACTGTTCAATAGCAGGTGTAGTTTAGCTGCAACTTTAGGTTTCTGACAGCAAGGGAAATAATGAGGATTTTAACAAATGCTTGATTGACTGATTAACATTTCTGCATTTTTAATTACAAATGTAATATTACCAAATATTTTCTAATAGCCTAAAGCAAATTTAATAACCTTTACTTACAAATGTGATACTAATATTGTGCAAATTAGATTATGTTCACTATTAATACATGTAAACATGTAATGTACTGTTCATGTGGTTTTTCATTTGATATAAAATAAGAGAAAGTCTTTGGTCAGATTTAGCACCATACTTTTTCTGGTTACTTACAGGATGATGTATTCTTTCTTTCCAGTTAGCTTCCACTAACAGTATCGTCATTTACTACCCAATGGTCCAAGGCACAAGGGCTTTGTACATAATTTGTACATAATATAATAGAAGTCTGGAAGAAGGTTGAGTCAGCAAAATATAAATACAGCATATCAAGTATGCTGCTTTATAATAAGTAATGTTATATACAGGATGCGGTCATATTAGACCTGTTAAAAGACAGGTCCAACTCTAAGTCCAGGTTTCAGGATGAGGTGGAAAAGCCTGGTGTTTATTTAAAACTGATTGATTTACAGTTTTGTAAGTGGGCCAGAACTATGTCCTGCTTTTATTAACTGTCTTGTTATTGTCCATTAGATTGGAGCCATACTGTGAATCTGAGGGGCAGAGATGGAACATGAGAATTTGTATTTAACATGTTTGGATTGGAGCTTGGTGATTAATGTTTTGTGAGGTGTACACCAACACTGACACACAACACGACTCACAGTCCTACATCCTTGCAGGGCTTTTATATCTTATATACACTTGAAGAGCCTTCGTTAAGATTCATTTGGGCTGTAGAGAAATTATCGTCAGATAATTACTTTATCTGACAAGAATTAAAGCATAAATTAAAGTATAAATAAAGAAATTTAACTCTATTTCTTTAACTTTTTTGTTGTGACCCTATCCAAATAATCTGTAGCCTAAATCTGTAGTCCACATCATTTACCAAAGAAAGGAAAATAAAACATTATCTCTCTTCTAAAATGTGTGGTATAGAAACACTTTTTTAATCTTTATTTTTTCACAGAGGCTGTTAACCAGTTTACTCCACCTGGTACCATGGTACAACAGGTTTTTGGGTTCCACCAAAAAATATAGAAAAAATATAGAAGATTAAAGATGTTTATTGTATTACTGTGATATATTCAGATTTTTGAATGTTTAACATTTAAAGTATAGCTTCATTTTCTTTGCAACAATCTGTGAGCTCAAGAGTATAATGTGAATATCATATCACATTTACCAAAGGCAGTAATATATTGTAAATAAAGTTTGACCTGTGTGTATAAGTGACATACAATACATGCCTTGGGTTCCTCTAGCATTTCAAAAAATGACGTCATCATTTAGTTATATGGCGAGAAAGACGATTCAGTGTTTTTGCACAAAAACAACACAAGAAAGTATGACAACCATTCAAATTAAACTAACCTGAATTAGTGGTATGTGATGTAATTAAAGTAGGACTGGCAATGTTTATAGTATATGTCACGGTTTAGTTATTAGCTTTTATGATTATTTACAGTAGTTAGAAGTTAGTATAATGTAGCCTTCCATATTGGCTATATCTGCAGTTCCAAACATTACTAGTTTATATTTCAATGATGCCACCCCGAGATAGAACAGCAAAAGAGTCCTTTGTGTCTCCAAATGTTAAGTAACTATGGAGAAGATTGTCTGCTACACTTTGGTGCTAATGAGTCCCTGTAGGCTTAGGGCGTTTCAAGCAGGCACTATGATTTTTATCAAAAGGCCTTCCTGTCTTTGAAATTCCTAGTTGCACAGCCACAGATCACTACTCACTGGTTGCATAATAGTGTGAGATATTACCTTGATGCACACATACACTATTGCATCACAAGGAACATTTGATTTATCCAGGGTATATATTTCATTTAAATATGAATTACTGTATACTGAAGGGAACACATTATAGTTTAAACATTGTGCTATACAATATTTTAAACAATATCAACAAAACAACAATTGTATGGGAAAAGGTAGTGGCGTAATTGTGTCCTGCGGGGAATGACATGGAATGAGTGTGCGTGTGTGTGTGTGAGTGTGTTTGCGTGTGTCTGTGTCTGTGTGTATGTGGCCCAGGAAACATTTGTTTTGGTCTGAGTTGCTATGTGCTTAGTGTGACAGTATCATTTTAATACAGGACAGAGGCATTCTTGTTGACGTCTGTTTCTTGTTGCTTGTAGTGTCTTTAATTGTCTAATGTAAAGCTGTAATTAACTGTTAAACTGCTGTTTATAACATTTTATATGTTTTTATATCAATGCACTTTATGTTTGACTATGTGGTAATAGGTATAATGACATTATGCTGCATTTGTTCTATTTAAAATATGGTTTGCTTATAATTGCTGGTATACGACCTGTCCAACTACTGACAAATGTACTACATGTATGTCGCTTTGGATAAAAGCGTCTGCCAAATGCCGTAAATGTAAATGTAATGTAAATCTATTGAGAGGAAAATATATCTATGTTGTCATTTTCTTTTAACTTGCATCAGAATTGTAGATCCCTGCATTCTTAGTCTGCTGGCTAGGGAAATTGTGTCCTTTAGGTTTAACTGCATAACCCTCTGTGTACATGTCCCTATACACAAATGTGAAGTTGAAGCATTTTGGCTGAGAAAGGCTGTAGTGAAGGTGTTAATATGTTCATACTAATATGTTTTGTTTACATTATCTTAAACCAATTGGTAGACTATTTGAATAATGACCTACCTGTTTTATTAATGAAACGTCTGTTGTACTGTAGTTATGAAAGACAATTGATGTCACATATTTCCCACATTTGAGAGAATCACATTGGGATTTGTTGTTTTAACTCCATGAGAGAATTATTTTCAGAAGTCCCAATAGACAGTTTTTCAGTATCTCAGAGTGTTACTCTGTTTCAGTGTCTGAATAGATTCCTTTAAAGCCTGTTTCAGCTATGATCTTTGCTTGGCTCCTGCTCCAAGGCTAAAGCTAAATATGTGTCTAAAGAGAGAGAGAGAGAAAGAGAGAGAGAGAGAGAGGGAGAGAGATAGAGAGAGACTGGGTGGCATTTATTCTGCTGTCTTAAAGATGGAGTTAGTGATTGTAAGTTAATGCACTTTATTGTCAAAATCAACAAATATCTATTCGTGGTCCAGCTGCCTGTTCTGTGTGCATGCTGAAAAATTAATGTGGCGTTACTACACAGCCCTGGTTCTGTAAATGGGAACACAAACAAAGGGGTGAGGATCGCACCACACAACATCCTGGGGAGAGGGGGGGAAAGTGAGGGGGGGGGCAATTATTATTTATTCGTTTTTTAACAACAACTCCTTTCTAGTTAAAATAGCTAGGAAGGGCAGCTGTGAGATTAAGTTAATTCACAGCATTGAATTATCGATGCACTGTACATTCGCTGTTATACATTCTAAGGCTGTATCTGGAATTCACAAACAGAGCAGTGATTCCTTCAACATAAACAACAGCTTTACCACTTCATCAAATGCACATCATTGCTACTGATAAACTGTCTCTTAATAAAATGAAGACTGGTAACTGTATTGATGAATAAACAGGGATTGAGTCCATAAAAGTCCATAAAAACCCTATGATGATGAAAATGTGCCAATCAAAAAATGTTATATAAGCTATATGTTATGCATAGTATAGGCCTGTATAGATATATATATAGAATATATATTTTCAGTCAAAAGTACAAACGTTTCAAAATAAATTACTTACTGACAGCACACAAAATTATTATCATTATATTTTATGATGTCAGTAGGCCTAAATCAGGTTTTGTATTTGCTTTTTTGTATTCATGAGGATGCCTATCCATTGGACAAGTATCTATAAAACGTTGCAATGGCATCCCAAGCCTCACTTACTCGGTGTGTGGCTGAGACGATTTAAAGTTTCCTAGGACTTCCAAATGCATGTTTGGCCGTACCACAGAGGACATCAGTGAGAACACAAGCTAAGTGCTTCAGCAGCGGGTGACGCTAATACAACAGGACAGGAGAAGCATAGCGTGAAGCAGAAGAGTGCTGTGTGAGGTGACGTATGGGACAATGGGCCCGCTTTTCGCAAATAAAACATGAGGCTTATCCAGAGACTCTCAACAATACTGTCTTGGTTTGTATGGCTTACAAAAGAATATCTGAGGTAATGTTCTACATGTGTAGCATGTAGATATTATGTCTTTTTAAATGGTATGGAAATCATAAACTGTTCAAATATGAACATTGTTAGATATCTGCAACTGCATTTTGATTAAACCTATAAGTGACTCCAACATTATAAAATAAGCAAGATTCTGTAACACTGCATCAGTTAGTAGTTACGGTTAGTACATTTAGTGTTTCTTCTATATTTGGCTGATAAACACTTAAGGAGTTCATCATGGGAGATGATGGGTGATTTCAAACCTGATTCCATTTTCTATAGCAACAGGTGGTAAATTATACGTGAGTCAATCAAATGCCCTGATCAATCATATCCTTTAGAACTAGCACATTCTAATGTTAAACATAATTTCAAATATGGATACAGGGGTGATGGTGACAAGGAGCAGGCTTATGATACGCTCCAAGGTTGTTATTTGGGCATCTTTAGAGATCTAAGATATAATTGTCTGCAGCACATACAGGTACTGCTATATATTTGGTAATGAAGATAGGCAAAATAAACTGCACCTCTAACAGCTGCTTAGGCTTAAATGTATTTAAGGCCAAGGCACAGGCCAAGTGTGGTATAACATAAATGAGAGCAGGACATAGCAACATATGCTCATCGGCGCATAACACCATCACTCCAATGTCTACATAATATAAATAATAAATAAAGAACAGTTTAAAAAAATCTGCATTGGAATGAAATGTCATGATATGTTTACGATTAGATTAAAACATCCTTACATTGTGAATACTGTTGACCAAACGAAATATAAATATTTAATATCACATAGATTACATAGATTACATCTCACATTGTGACTGACTTCTAGATTAGTATAGGTTAAAGTTAATAACAGCTGATCTGATTACTGATAGAGACATGCTATAATATATAGTACAATAAAGCCTTTACATGCTTCACAGTGTAGCCTCTATATTTAATCTTGTAGTCTTTTTGAATGCATTTCCGATCACTAATACATCAATAATTTAGAGTGAATTAAGCATTACAACAATAAATGGCATGTCTTCTCTTTTTCAGAACCCTAATTTCTTTTTTGTCTTTAAACTCATTGTTTTCATTGACTGGTATTTTTTTCATTGACTATGATTTTTAAACAGAAACTGGCAAAATAATGTTACACATTTTAATTGTTTGTAATAGACTGTAATCCATACTGAAAAAATTATGAAGGAAAATAGAATAGTATTTGTACCATGACAATATTATGTTTGTTTAAGGTTTTGCCCTTGTTAAGGCTTGTCCTAAATTGAATTTGCAAATGTGTTTGTGTTTGCAAATTGTTGGACACTGTTAACAATAAATACCACTCCATCCTACTAATTTGACATACATTATATTCTGTGTATAAATACATAATAGGAAGAACTTGAGAAATTACTGTAGACTCACAGCATCCACTTTTTTGGTTGCCCAGCCTTCACTAATTGTGTTTCTATACAAAGTCAGGAAACAGCCTAGCATCTGAGAACTACATTTCAGTGAGGAAACACACTGCATACTGGGCAATCTTCCAGAGCCAAGCCTTTATACACCACACTGGTCATTCCTCTGTACCCCCCCCCCCACTTCCCATAGGCACCCCACCTTCCTGTAAATTATGTTGGTCATGCACATCATTTTTGTACATTTAATATATTATTTATTCTAATGTAATTTTATTGTTGTAGTTTTTATTTTATTTCCATAATGGCTTTTTCATATTTTTTATTTCTACAAATTTATTTTTTAAATTATTTATAATTTAAGGAATAAGCAATAATTTGCTATAAATATAAACTCTCAGTATGTATATCTATAATCTATGACATGTTTTTATCAGGGGTTATTGATAATATTAGACTATTTTATGTTCAGACTCTGTAGGCATATTGTAGATTGTATTTTGCAATCGTTAAATTGACCACATGATAAAACGTCTTAGCCTACGCATTTATTTTCACATTTTCTTAAATTAAATAATATTTTTAATTGAACATATATGCCTTTAGTAAAGTGTTAATTATTGAATGGATGGAAAATCTTATCTCCTACGACAGCATCGAAGTTGTAGGGCCATATATCAACTAACCACCTGAATACACGAGATGGCAACCTATGCAATTCATCAGCAGTTTGAGATAACGGCCCTGGCACAGGGTGGATCGGGCACAGCTGCGAAAAAAGCTCAACTTCCAGAAAACAATAAAGTCTCTAATATAAATGAATGGCTTGATGGGAAATACATATATGTTTTAACTGTAGGGCGATGTGTGCTCTACAGATAAATCCATGTTGGGTTTTGGGAGTAGAATTGCTATTGGTGTGGATCTAATAGAAACACTGATGTAAACGTGAAGGGGCATGGTCTGTAGCAGCTGAGGCGGATCTGGGGTTTGATTAGCGCTCACACCAGAGCCCAACATAATTGATGACCTAATTGAAAACTGCAGGACAACGACGTAGGAGACACGCTCCAATGAAAAAAAAGTTTACTTGTTCTTTGCCAGAAGCCCCTATCCGTGGGCATTGATGTGAGCAGAGAGGTTTAGCAGCACTTCTTCCCCTCTTTCACCATCACAGTGCACATATTCACATTCTCACCTTTAGTTTATAGTTTTGTTTTTATGAATGATTCTCTCTCGCAATACATCCTTGGATACCTCCTCATCTATTGCACGAACTCACTTCGGCACATCCTTCCTGAAGTTTAAACGCCACCAAGATTTTCTCTGCAACTACAAACGCACTTGGGGAAAATACCCAACGAGGAAAAACTTGACATTTTCTTCATCTACAGCTGAACTAACCGCCACAATGAGCCTCAAGTCTGACGCTGAGCCTAACAACAATGTTGTTATCGAGGAAGAGGTAAGATGTGTTTTTCTGTTATTTAGTGTCGTGTTCTTTTATGATATTTTGTCCTATTGAATGACGCCCCGGGCTTTAAATAACCAAGGCTGTGTTTATGATCAGTGCAAGGACGAACGATAGCCGGTGATCCAGTAGGCTATAGTTTGATGTGCTAAGTGCTCCATAGCATATTCCTAATGGATTACATTTTGAGACTTAATTATACGTGCCACAAGTTGGTCTTTATGACTTGATCAAGATATTGTCGACGGACCAGCGGGACTTAAACAAAAAAAAAAGTTTTAGGCAATTGTTTAGCCATACTGCATGCCTAACAATTTATTGTGAAATAATAACATGGACAATTAAACTTGAACGAATGGAAATTGCATATTGGAAGCAATCGCTCTGAGCATGCGCTTTATAGAAAATTTACTTTCTCGACATATGTGAAAAATTCTACACCTTTTAATAAAATCAGTGTTATCTTCTCCGTAGTTAATGGGCCTATAAACACTACACTACATGGCGATGGTGTCAACTTCCTTGTAGGATTTGCTTTTTTGCGGCTACGGCAATGTCTTCAAGATCTAAACTATCTTAAAAATCATTTCAAGGGGGGGCTTTTTTTTTAAATGTCTGTGATGGTTACATACTGTATGCTAGGGCCTATTGATAAAAAAAACTAGGACTGCGTTTTGTATGTTTTATGGAGTTTAATAAATTGGTAAATATCATTTGATAGAGGCCTTCCTTGATTTTTGCCTTTGTTCTATTATGACGTGACGTCAAGATATTACAACTATATTGGCTGTACACGTGCAGACTTGCAATATACTGCTGTGCGTCACCTGAAACATACCGGCGCCTACCGGGATGGGGCCTTGGGTCAAAGGAAGGAAATTGTGTCACGCTGTGCACTGTTGTCCAGCGCTGTTCCTCTGACAGCCTATTGTACTGAGGGCCTCCCCGGCGAGAGGGAACTAATATAGGCCTCGCTCCGTTTGCTTCCTGATAAATCTCCTTATTGGACAGTTGACTCACAACCCCCGTTTAATTCAGATGCCCAAATTTGTCGTAAATGTCTGCCTTTTAATATAATTTAAAATCGTGTAATTTCATCTATTTTAATTGCCGTAAAGTGTTACATTAACGGTATGTTGTAGGCTTACAGGACTACCTGGCAACAGTATAAACTTAAATACACATTTGTGCAAAAAAGTTGACATCTTGACTTGATACATTCATAGTGCCCTTTTTATAGGTTTTTATTTGACAAACAACCAGATTGAGACTTTAGCCTAAACTTTCTTTTGGCTACAGGTACGAACACTGTTTGTCAGTGGCTTACCAGTGGATATCAAACCACGGGAACTCTATCTTCTCTTTAGACCATTCAAGGTATGTTTGTTCAAAATACAGCAGGAATCAGTCCCAACTAATGTATGACTTTGGAGTGTTTTCCAACATTTCACATATCTAGTTATGTGCATGCTTTATAGCTCTCTGATGTCAATTTATTTGCAGATTGTAACGAGGTCACCATTGTCTTTCATGGTTCTGTTTGACTGGAATGATCCATTTCCATGCCCCTCCCACACCTAATTTATCAAATTGCAAGTGGTATCCCTTGCACTCTGATGGTTTTGTGGAATGTGTAAATGAGTAGCTCTAGCAATTGACCAACTGTCCCTCCCCTTGACCTAGCTTGCCTCCCAATTTAAGCAAATTTGCTCTTGCTTCCTTTCAAATGTTTTTAAACTATAGGGTATATACAAATATTAGTGTATTTCTGTTCCTATTCACACTTGGGCCCACCTTGCTGTCTTGTATAGTGCATTTTGTTAAATGGCACACAGTTTTGCGTCACCATTCTTTCTGAATAGATTTGGCTTGAGAACAGAAAAGCAGCTAAATTTGGTTTTACTGTTCTGATAAAGTGACAGCTGTTTAATTTTCCATGGCTTTGTCAAGGTTGAAACATAACTCATCTCAATATATTGGCCATGCAAAATTCATAATTTTTTTAGATTAACAAAGTCTTGTTTATTACTGTGTCAAACAATGGATTTATTTAAAAATCATGCCTAATCTATTGCAAAGGCTTAAATACATACTTGCGTGTGTGCGCACATTGATACTCATTTGACATTTTTACAGCTCATGATTAAACATTTTAAACATTCAGGTTTAAATTCTCTTGCTCTATTGAATGTTCAGTGTTGTCTGTAAAATATTTTCATGCTAAGGTTGTACACAACAGCAGGTCACTCCTGCTTTATTAAATTCATGTGACTTCATGGTGGATAATTGCCTCTTTTTCACAGGGTTATGAAGGGTCACTGATTAAGTTAACTTCAAAACAGGTGAGATGCTTCTGTGGCTGTAATATTACATAATCTAAAACTCGTAGCAGTCTTTTTTGTTTTTTTGCACATGGGTTTTAATGTTCAAAAATACCAGTTTCTTCATTCTTTCATTTCTTTTTGTCTTCCAGCCTGTTGGGTTTGTAACCTTTGACAGTCGTACTGGGGCAGAAGCTGCGAAGAATGCATTGAATGTAAGCTGTCCTACACCACATAAGAGTTACACTATTAATTTACATAGACATAAAATGATTTGTTTTGGAGCACTTTGCTTTCATTTACTTATTTGTAATGTGTAATTCTGATATTCTCTCAAAACTGAAATAAATTGCTAATCTAGACTTCAACATACAGAATACCATCTTTCAACACAACCCATTTTGTCTTTTTTATAATTCAATGCCAGGGCCATTTTTGGAAAGAGACCAGAATCCTGTAGCCTAACGGTAGTTTACATTGACCTTGATCCTTCTTAAAGTCTGGTATAGCCTTCCTCATTTGCATATCACTGCTTTTCCTAATACCTATGTAGACGCACTGATAGTATCTGGCCACGTCTTGTGTAACCTTATTGTCACCGTGTAGGCCACAATGGCAGTATCTAACACCCTCTTAGCCTTCCATGAGCATCACCTGTAGACACACTAGCAGTCACACACCACACACCAAAATACTACTCACCTGCATGTGGGCACGACGCTTAGGGCACAAACACAAGCGCAGGGGGACAACCCCCCCCCACCCCCCACACACACACACACACAAACAGTGACACTGAACTCTTCACCATCGCCTTCCCTCTTTCTGGCCAATGCTACTCGCTGTAGGTACTGTGGCCCAGCTCTGTTGTATTCCAACACAGACAAAATGCATGTGTCGGAATACTTAGCGTGTATTCCTCAGTCTGTCCCTTTTGTGTTGGACCTGTCCCGACCAGTGTTGCCTTGAGGTGCAGCAGTATCTGGCAACACTGTTAATGGTGCTTGGTCGGACTAGTTGACATTATGAGGGATGCATGTTTAGTATCGTAACGAGCCTTATGAGACCATGTGAGACTACTGCCTTAACAGCCCGTCAAACGTGGCACACGTCCCTTGCTCTACTGTGTCACCTTCCACCCCCCCTCACCCCTTACCAGGGTATCCGGTTTGACCCCGAAAGCCCCCAGACCCTGCGCTTGGAGTTTGCTAAAGCCAACACGAAGATGGCGAAGAGCAAGCTTATGGGCACTCCGAACCCCACAAATATCCACCCTGCTCTAGGAGCACACTTCATTGCACGGGACCCATGTAAGTTCTCCTCTCTCTCCTCTCCACTATCGCCTCGCTAATGCCAGTCCTCCTTAGCCTGTCTCTGGATTGCTTGATTAAGAATGTTGCGGGGGGGTGGTGAACTAAAGCTAACTCAACCTTCCACGTGCATCTTCAACTATCTGAGAGCTCATTTGAATCTAAGGCAGCGTTGTCTGTTCATGACATTATTTACGAATGGAAATCAGCTGTTGATGGCTCCCAGCCTTCAGTGTAGTGGTGTTGAATGAAGCTTTAGGTTAGCGGTACGCCTGTGACAGTTGAGGCCGTTAAGTACAGACCTCCTGTAGCCCGTGCCGCTGCACCAGACCGGCACCCGTTTTGTAACAGACGTAGCTCTTGACCGAGCGACGTACAGTGTCCAGCGTGCGCTCGCCGCCGTTCAACAGTACATGAGCTTGCCCTCTTCCCGCACCCCCAGATGACCTGACCGGGGCCGCACTGATCCCGGCGTCACCAGACGCCTGGACGCCCTACCCACTGTACACCACGGAACTGACCCCCGGCCTTCCTCACGCCGCCTTCACGTACCCTGCGGCGGCGGCTGCTGCTGCAGCCCTCCACGCCCAGGTGAGAGACCCGCCTGTCTGTATGTGCCAGCCTTTGAATGCTCTGTGGTGTGACCCAGTAACGCAGGCCTCCAATGGATTCAATTGGAACAGCCGTCCTCTCTTTTACTATGTACCACGTTAGTTGTCTGTAGTGGCTTTAATGAATATACTGTGTAAAAGGCTTCATTTGTTTTTAATTGAGGATTGTCTTCACCTCTTCCTCTTTGTAAGCATCCGCTTTGGCCTGTTTCTCTCGAGGTGTATGTGCCAGGGACTGGAGGTTGGCCATTAGCCTCAACGGCGCTCTGTTTTTGTACATGTTAGCTTGCGACGTCGCACACTAGAGACAACTGGGAACGCCACACCTGTGAAATAAAGTGTCCGCTAATCCTGGCCAAGGGAATGCATAAAGAAACATGCTGAACTAGTATAGTTGTGTGGTCCCACACTTTAAAAGATGTATTAACACAATGACCTGAAGTGCACACAGCCTTCAGTTTGTATGCAGGTTCAGTGAACTATGAACCAAAACTATTGGTGTCATTTATTAGAGCCCTTTGTGCCAAGATAGGAAGGTGCAGGAAGTATGTTATTGTAGGCTAATTGTTGTCTAAATACAGCTGTTAAAGATGTGGTATGTTGCAAGTCTTTTGGCAACAAAAGCAGTGGAACATACTGGTTGGGTCACTGGGAGTTCATTGCTGAGCTAATATCTTCCAATATGAACACTGGAGAGTGCTACACCACATCTATTATAGTCTCTTTTCTTGGGGACGAGGCAAAGGAATGTAAGGTATTTGCTCTTGAGATGCTGTGAGTCATAATGGTGCTTTGGAACTGTCCAGTTTGTTTCTGTTAGAACATAAGCTGTCTGTAGCCATGCAAGGGGGCAAACTGGTTAAATTGCAATCTGGTGAGTGATCCGCAGAATATCCTGCATTCTCTGCTTGCTGATTTCTCTGCCGTCCTCACAGAAATGCATGTATGGGAAGGCTGTAAAGGTAAATATGAACTGCCAAGGCAAACTAAGAAAGAAGAGATTGCAAAATTAACTTTAAATTCAGAGAGAAGAGACCTGTCAACAAGGGTGTAAATATTGTGCTGGCATGATACATAGCCATACCACCTTGTACCCTGTGGAAATGTTTAACAAACTTAGGTAAAATCCTAAATTAGTTCCCGTTAATTACTCCGTGACTGTCATGGAGAAGCTGAGTGGCCCACATAGTCATGACCAGAGTTTAAAGAAACAGGCCACCTAAGGGTGTACTTAATCTAGTGTCTGTTGACGGGGGTTCCCTAGACACTTAATTTTAATCTTAAAGTGAGAAATGTCAAAGCAGTGAAGACTACCTTGATTTGATGTGCTTGACCTTTTGTTTTCTTCAGATGCGCTGGTACCCTACTCCGTCTGAGACCTCCCAGCCTGGATGGAAGTCCCGGCAGTTTTGTTAGAGCATCATGTAATGCCAACTACCAACCCACGTTCTACGTCACTGATACATGTGGTGGTTTATATTTTACTTTTACATTAATAACTGCTATGTTTCTGCAGGCCTCTGGAAACCGCATCTTCATCCAGCTGACGTGAGGTTTGCCAAGCTCTTCATTAATTTAATCAGGTTTATTTAATGGACAAATGTGCATTATAAACATACAGTATTTATCTCCTCCCGATTGACTCTGGGGGAGTTTAAGTTGAAACCATCTTGCTGTTGACAATTTGCGCTTATGATTCCTCTTTGGCAACTATTGTGGTACAGTCTTGGCACTTCAAAACAACTCTTGTGCTAGCAAATTTCTCTTATTGGAAATTTACATGTTGACATTTCCATTCTTAAAGCCTTGTCCACTCATGGGTTTTTGTGGCACAGAGGAAGTTTAGAAGAGTTAAGAATATTTGCATGTTGAAGTCGTCTTGGCATGAATTTAGAACTTGAAAGTTCTGTGTATCCTAATTTTCTTAGTGTTTAAGTTGCCTCTGTACCCGACCTGATGAAATGTTTTGTTTTCCTGTAGAACCCTGGTTTTACCTCTGTGAAAGTCGGGCTGTTGTGTAAAATGGCTTATTTCGCACGGACCTTGTGAATGCATCCCTATGTTCTGACAATCCCAGTCCTTTTCCTATCATATCCATGTCTGTTATTTGCGCAACAAAATTGCAAGTAATTGTATTTTTTTTTGTGTTGTGTATTTATGCATTTTGTGCAACTAAATAATGAACCTGTATAATTTGTATGTTTAGTATTGTGTTGCGTGCTATTTTTGATCCTATAATCCTCTAGTAGTTTAAAAAATAAAGTGCAATTGTATTTGTTCAAAAAGGAACTGGGTAGTGGGACTGTCAAATGGAAAGTTCTGAACATGTCGTCTGCTATGCTGACTCTTTAAAAGGAGATTGCTGTGGAAATGGTGGTTTTCAGAACATTAAACTGGACTACACACGTAATGGGTTGCTATTTTGGGGCCATATTGAAATGCAGGATTAAATGTATGGAGGAATTTAAGTTGGTGATTAAGGAAATGTTTGTCTTTGTATCTGCTGTACATAAGATGTACAAATATTCCCATCTTATGAATAAAACAAGAGACTGAATTGGTGTCATGTATCAGACTGTCATGGATTGCTCTTTGTCATGTATTGTGACCAGCGATAAAACATTTCGACACAGTACATCAAGGTACCATACCAAATTGGGGAATCGATTAAAGGCAATGCGTTGGTGTCTTTGTTGGCGTTTGCCCATAAGTGGCAGCTTAGCTTTTCAACCAACTGTGGTGGCTGTTGGCACCTAGGTGCCCTACATCTGACCAGCTGTTGCATTAAGTTGTATACATGGTGGCATCAGTGTGTGCCCTATGGTCAAACACTCATTTGGGTTGTGTATGTAATTTACATTAAGTATTATGTCCTATCATGTGGTTGTTGGTTGTAAGCAGGAAAAGTGTCTGGCTTAAACACACTTGATGGCTTGGAGATTTCTGGATCATGTACCTAAGGAAATGGTTGATCATGGGGGGGTGTCGGGGGGGAAGCAAATTCTTACAATGTGTCATGACATCACTATCCCTCAGAACAGTATGGACAGAAAAGCTATATGGAGTGAAAGAGCGTGAATGATTTGGGTGAATTCTTCATAGCAACACATTTTGGAAGCAAGTAGAAAAATACAGCCCGTAGTCCAAATGTCCAAACAGGAAATTGCTGATGAATTACGGTGGACGTATGTTGTAGGATATCCCATATGCCCCCATGGTCCCATGCAATATGTGTGAAAGATAACGGTTTATTTAGGAGTGTACAACAGATAAATGGGTAAATGACAGGCCTGCTTTTAAATTTTATGAACGAAGACTATCTTATGATTCTACAGGATGTTTAGACTGATATGTTTTGCTTTGTTGCCACCTAGAGGCCTACTGCTATCTAGCAGAGCTTATTGACTCGATGTACTCCCTCTGGATAAGACATAACTATAGTATTTCAAGCCAAAGCATGGTGGAAATTTAATTGGTTTGCATTATTCAAGAAGTTAAGACCCACAAACATATTGATTTGCTTATGTATTAAAAAATGTAGACTCTTCAAATTAATGTTTGTAGGGTAGAGCGAGATGTAATGTTTTGAGAAGATCAGAACTGAATTGTGAGTTACAATTACTGATTTACTTACTAAGGTCTAAACATTTTTGATTCGTGTACAGAAAATTGGAATTGGGAACAATCAAACTCCACAAATATATTGTATAATCTTTAGATTTTTGCTCGCCTTTACTGTAAAGCCAATATTTCACCTTCTCCCGTATGTCTATTGTAGTATTATGCTTATGTTGCTCCCACAACCAAAATGGCTAAATAATGGCATTGGCAATGTTGGCAATGAAACTCTCACTGTGGGGAACCAGTGTATTGTACTCTGAGGTGGCCACACAGACCTCAATCAGCCATGGGCGGGTTTGAATGATAGACATTACTGAATGCTAATCACAGATCATTTGCCTATACAGTAATGTCATAATTCACTGTATGGTTTAATATAACTGATCTACATGTAATAACATGCCATTTTCACTAAACAATATTTTGTTATTTTTACATTGGCCCTTTAAGAATTGAGGTAAACTGGAATAACTGCAATTTGTAGGTGCTGTAGGTACACACATCGAAAGTAAAAGTGTGTGTGTGTTTGTGTGTGTGTGTTTGTTTGCCCACTCAGCTATCCCACGCTGTAGCTAGAAGAGATTTACGGTCATCTGCTCTATATTTTCGAGTGTAGAAACTGATGACCACAGCCAGGATCAGCACTGTTACCAAGAACAAGCTGCCAAAGACCATAGTGCTCCAGCTGGTGCTGAGATCTGCCTGGGCTCCCCCGCTTCCACTTGTGTCAGGATCTGGAAAACATGCAGTAGAGCGCCAAAGAAATGCATCAGTTAGAATTCCTTAGATAAGACAAATGTGCAGACTGACATCAATCTAACATCCACCCCTTTTGATAGTAACCTGCAGTGGCATTGTTATTTAGCCCCCTGTCCAGAGAGGGCCCAGTGAAGGATGTTGCTCTCCCCAACCTAATTGGACCCTGAGTAATAGAGTGGACAGCTGTTTCTCTGGAAAGCCCTCGCTTGCGTCTTTTTGAAGGATTCTGCAGGCAACCTTGGGCACATCTGGAAAACGGATTCCCAAGCTCACACAGAATGACAGAGCAAGCAATGTACACCTGTAGTGAATAAGGATCACAAATATTAGGGACCTTACACATGTATAATATCAAATGTGTGTGTTAAAATAATAATGGCATAAAAGTATCCCAATATTCCTAATTTACCTGGTCATAGTCTCCATTAAACTTGAACGCTTGGATTTCAAAGTTGTATGAGGTGGCATGAGAGGGATACACTATAAAGGTTTCATCCTTCAGACATCTTCAATAAAAAAATAACAATTCACAATATTGATATAGTATCATAAAAACCCTGGCTATGGTAGAAAATAAACGATTTCTGCGTTAAGCATGTAGTTCTCACCCGTTATCAACAAGAGTGTAGGAGAGGCTGTTTTGAAGATTGTCATTAGGGGTGCTTTTGCATGACTCCACAAACATGGTAATGTTGGGCAGATCAGACATAGCCTTAATTCCCATGTAGACTGTTTCCATCAGCATGACCTGTACTGGATATGCATCAGGTGCCACCGTAGTAGTGAAATTTTTACTGGTATAGAACTCAAATGAATAGCCAAAGCTTCCGAAGTTGGACTCTGTAAACACATAATCCATCTTGTGTAGATAGTAATTGTTTGAGATGCTGATGGTTTTGGGAAACAGGCAGGTGAAGCCGATATGAATCTGCCTTCTTCGAGTTATAACAGCAGTTGACAGCTCAAAAGAGTTGATCTCATTCTTGTATGCAATAAAGTCTCCTTTATCCTAAAAAACAGAAAATTAAAGAGTAACTACACCCTCATATGTGTTTTTTGAGCTGTTAAGTAACTGTTAACTAACTAAATACAATGGCTGAACTGTGATGAGACAATCAATGCTGGTGTTAATACTGACAAAATGTTATGGTTTTAAAACGCCTTGTCATATCCATTTAAAATCACCCAAGGCTATTGGTGGCTTATACTTTAGAACACGTGTGCATCATCACATTCAAATATTAACATTAATGTAATGTACACCTGTAGTGAATAAGGCCCCCTCAGCCCCTCCCATCACTCAGCTCCTTGACTGCTCCTTGACAGCATTTATACAAATTGTGCAGGACTTTCCCATTACCTCAACTGTTGTACCGCAGGCCTGGAGTGACATGGTGCCCATAATATGCGTGCTGTTTGAAGCGAGAGAGCATGAAGGGTCTTTCAGTTTAAGCCAGTTCTTGTCAATATCTGGCATGGAAGCTTTCTCCAAGGCAATTGTCATCTGGTTGGCTGAGCATGACACAATGGCCTTTCCTAGGTAATACAGTAGATGCAACCAGTATTAACTAAGCACTGTCAACACCTAAATAAGAGTATTAACTATCTTGGTATAAACTTTTAACTCCTATTTATAGTATTTAAAAATGAACTAACAATTTTATATTGGTCCACCAGGAGCTATTCCTGAATTATTATTCAGTATCTTGATACGATGACATACAACAGCATTACATTGTCAGTTGAATATAAAATTGCATTGTTATAATATAAAAAATTGTAATATCCTTATATATTTTTGCCAACCTCCATCTGCAGACGACTTGGTCACTATTACAATGACACACCTGATTTCTGATTGGCTGAATGACAGAAGAAATCAATGGCAAAGGTTACATTAGAGCCATTAAAAAAGTGTACTGTTATTATGATGTGCTGTTTAATTATTTTATAAGAAGCCTGTCATAAATTACAATAATGTGTTAATTCTATGCTTGAAACCATGTGCTAAATTAAACAGTATAGTTAAAATTAGGACATAAGCAAGGACTCAAATATGAACTAAATCGTAACATTTGATACTCATTTTATAAAAATACATATACATATTTAAAACTTGCGCGCACACACACACACACACACCTTTCATTTGTCTCTGCAGTGAAGCAGATAGGAACAAATCGGTGTAGGTCCTTGAGTTGTGGTGTCCAACTCAAACTAATGGCAGCTTTCCCTAGTGTGTCATTCTTGAACTCCTTGGTCATATTTAAGGGACCACTGACCTGAAAGTTATTTATTCTTGAAGAAAAACACAGGGACACTTCAAATAAGTAAATATTCTTAAAACAAGCACATTTTACACAATAGTTGATATAGCCAATACAGCAATATTTTAAATACTGTAATATGTTACAATACATGTTTCTTCATCATGTCACAGTACGTTTATTTGTACCATTATTATTATTATTTGTTCTACGTACGTAGCATGGGTAGCTTGGGCATTGATATAAAGCTGGAGTTTGTACTCCACAGATGCATGGTGAATGTCCCCATGGGAAGGTGTCTGATACAAGAACTGGGGCAGTACATGACCAAGCACACAGTCTAGCAGTGGAGAAATAACTGAAGAACAGAGAGAGATGTTATGCCAATATTACTAACTGTTGGTGGGCTGAGCACTTCCCTGGAAAAGGTGATAATTGTTGAATTTCCTTACTTTCTAGTGTAAATTGCAGGCTAATTTGGCAAAAAGGAGATGAGTTGTTTTTTGAGGAAGCGTTGAAGGCTTTTCTTAAAAAAGTATATCCATCAGCATAGGAAATATTGATGTCATTTTTTGAATAGTCCTCCAGCACCAGTTCAAACACATAGGTACCGATCTGTAATGGGCCCTTGGTGGTAATTGTGCACAGATTCTGTGTGAATGTGAAATGAAAAGATATTATGAATATCTTTCATCACAAACATTATCATAAATATTAATATCAATATCATACCTTCTTAATGCTAATAATAAACTGTTCTAGACATTTGTGACCAAGAAAACCTAACGTCAAAACATTGAAGCAAACACTTTTATCCATGGCATGTTCGACTAATGTCTTACCTCATCCAAAGTAATATTTGCAGGCACACCTGCATTTGCAGCAAATCTGCATCGCACATGATCTCCATCCGGGTCATAAGCCAAAATAGGAAGCTTTGAAAAACAGTTCTGAGGCACCCTATACAACATAAGCATAACAAATTACATAATATGAAGACACAGTATTGACATGTTTTGTATTTCTTGTGCTCTTCTGACTGTGTAGTTATTATATATTTGGCCTTTACATTTCTAACATACTCCACAAATACTGTATATTATCATCTGCATCATGTGTGTCCAGTGCATTAATGCTGCTGTAAGAAACATGGTTACATTACAGTCTCGACAATTAGCGTATATACCGTAAAGAAGCAACAGATGCGGTGACGGGACATCTGTTGAAGCCACATATGTCTGATCGAGTTCCCAAGTCCATCCTTACATCAGCAGTCCAGATAGTTTTGCCATTTACATTAGAAGGCCAACAACAGCCTGTGTCACTAAATAAGACATCACGTCATCATCAACAATTCATTGTGAAACAATAATGCATTTCTATATTAAAGACAAACACAATACCTCAAGGTTTACATAGTGTTGGTGTTATATATTAAGCCAAGCAGTGACTGAAAATGTTATCAGCATTATTTACCTTATTTTAATTTATTTTCAATAAACACGTTATGTCCTGCCGGTAAAGTATGGGTGAGGTCTGGGCATTATTTACTGATACTCATTTCAAAAGGAAACTATGCTATTCACAAGCATGAACCATGAAGGCACTACTCAGTATCACTTTAAGTACTCCCAAACACCTCTTCATTTATTTATATCTAAATCCATGAAGTAATAACTGAATTCCTTGGTTAACAGGTTTTGCTGGAGAGACATTTGAAACCCTATAACTAAATGCTTTGCACAGATCTAATTATCTGAAAAAAACATTGTCCTCTGGATATTGAATTGTATGTGACATGGAACATGCTGTAAAATGATTTTCTTCTAAGTGTACACTATAATAGCCTAATTATTATAGGCTGTTAAAAAAATAGTTATATAAACGTACCTCAGAATGAAGTATTTTGAACTCTTTAGAACTGTTGCTGTGCCCTTTCCTTCTGCCTGACACCACTGCCCTTGCCTATCATTGTCTGTTGTCAGCGCCGGTGTGTTCTCAAATCTAGCACTAGTGCTGTTAGGGAAAAGATTTTTCTCGCAGGTTCTTCTTCCATTACTTCGATAACAGAAGTTCACCTACCAGGTTGGAGAAACATATTCAGAAAACAATGCCTGACAAGAGTGCACAGTATAAAATAGAGCATACTGGCAAATTCAAAATTGTTCAGTGAATTCTGTCGCAATAACAATGAAGTTACATTTTGCCCATTTATAACCTGATTGCTCAAGCCTTCATTTATGTATGTAACTATGTATCCTTTCTTACAGCATGTTAACTGTAATGGAAAAACATCCACTGTATACTGTACATATACATGCAGGCAAATACGTCACTTATTTCAGCTTGAAAAATAAAATGGAATAAGTCACACACATTTTTGTATAGTAAATAGTAAATTTTGATGTTATACTGTATATAGGTTATATACACTCACCTAAAGGATTATTAGGAACACCATACTAATACTGTGTTTGACCCCCTTTCGCCTTCAGAACT
>JAODUE010000018.1:581773-595800 GCA_027564755.1 Amblyopsis hoosieri
CACACACACACACACACACACACACACACACACACACACACACACACACACACACACACACACATATATATATATACTTTTTTTGCAGACTGTTGCTTTTCAGTCCACAATACTGATTTTATACTTGTATGTTCTTGAATTTAACATCAAATTTGAATCCAGGTAATTCATGAAATGAAGACAAAATTGACAGCAAAGGTCAGCTTTCTGTATTGGCAATTAGATAAATTTGACTAGCACTCTTATTTTGAATGGTCTGCCGATCAGTACATCCCTGTTTGAGAGCAGTGACTTTCCTCATGAACTAAACTTATTTTGGCTTGAACCTCTAGTCTAGGCTACTTGGAGTCATGCTGATAACCTTGTACTGACTACTTCTACAGGTCCAAATTGACCCCTATCTGGAAGACTCTATGTGCCAAGTTTGCGGTCGCCAGGCTGGACCATTCTTCTGCAGAGATCAGGTGAAAGTGTATTTCATACTTTCCTCCAATTGACTGAACCAAAGTCCCACCCCTTCCACTTGTCCAACCCTGTTACTATAACTAGGTTGGACCAAACGGTATAGAAAGCTATTACAGGAGAACAGTTGACTGTGTTGGCTTCAAAAATGCTAAACTGTTATTGGAGAATAGGCGGCGCATGTGATCGGTCAATTGGAAGTGACTAAAACATGGACTCAATTATTAGCCTTCTTGGACTTGGAGTTTCAAATGTTTGGTCCCTGTCTCTTTAGGCCTGCTTCAAGTACTATTGTCGCTCCTGTTGGCACTGGCAGCACTCCATGGACATCTTGAGCAACCACCGCCCCCTCATGCGCAACCAGAAAAACAGGGATTCCAGCTAGAGCAGATGGGTGCTAGTTTAAGGAGAAGGGCCAAATGGAAAGCCCCACACAGGGGTGAGACTGCCCGCCTAGCAGAGCACGAGTGCCACACACCCATCACCACGTGAGGGCACGTGGCATTCCCACCAGGCATTGGGGAAACACTGTAGGTTCACTATTGCACTTGCTACATTTTTGCTGTTTACTTGTTCACAGTGGCACTATGCACAGTGACCTTGTTGAGATAGACTTGGTCCCCCCCTCACACTTATGCAGTTTCCCAGACTTGTGGCCATGAAGAAAACGAGAGTTAGCCCAGTGTTCAGAAGCAGATGAGAATGCCTTTTCTTTTCCTTTTTAGTTTACATGTGTTGCATAGTTGAGAGCAATCACGCAAGTATCATTGCCATACACTGGCAAATGCCATTCAGTGCCTTTACATTTGTTTTCCTTCCCGTTCCTCCGCCCCACCCCCAGTTGGTAACTGTTTTCCTGTGCAAGCCAACTGGTTTTTTACTTTGGGAGATGAGAGTTGGGCTTCATTTAACCAGTCGCATTTCAGACATTTTTACGCAATTTTTTTACTAATTTGTACACAAACGGTTTTAAGTCATGACATGGACATTTTGAACAGAATTCTACCAAGCGGCTTTTTAATTTTCCCCTACTTCCCCTCCACCCATGCATTTCTCTGTGGCTGTGGTGGTTTTCTTTGCCTTCCCAAAGTTGTACTAGATGGGCACAACGTGAAGTGCTACTTCACATGCCTTGGTCCAGTTCATTTTGCCTTATGGGTCAGTATATTAAGTGTAGCAACTCTTACTGGCTACTGCTTTAACTGGGTTTCCATCATTTTATATCAACTCTGGTGGATCTTATGAGACTAGAAAGAACATTGATGTTTCATTGTAGATAGTTTGATTGTTGCACTTTTTAATTTGCACTTTAGGAGGGGTGGCAGTGGTTTTTAATCACTTTTGTACAACAGCAGAAACGGTAATCTCGGGCACACGCCTATAGTCTTAACAGCTGCTTGTTTCCTGTTGATTGTAAGAACTTTAACTATGCTTAAAAGAAAATGTACCCAGCGCTTGAGTAGACCCTAATACATAATTCCCCCTTCATTCTTATCCACTTAACTTGCTGTTCCAGTTGGATGTAAATGCATAAGCTGTGTGCCAAAGACATGTCTTCCTTTTCCATTAAGTTTGTCATGCTGAGCGTGTTCTCTTTAGCCCAGCTGCTTTTTAGAGTTTTGAAAGTCTACCTCATTGTGGTCTGCCAAGTTTGCTGCTACTACAAATGCAGAGTATGTTCAGATTGGGCACAATAAAGGTGTAAAGCATTACTTTCTGTGTGGCTTAATTATGCACATGTAATGGATTGTGTTCACTGGTGCCAATGACCTGTAGATAGTCTTGCAGTATGTTGAGTAATCACACTGAATAACTAGAGGGTAAACTTTCAGCGATGGTGCAGGTGGCTTATATCCCTGGACCTGCCTTAATGCATTCCTGATGTGTAAGGTATCTGCTGGGATGGTCACACTTCAGTAAAAGTTGAAAATTTGTCAATATGATTTCTATGCACATGGCTGCACTTTTCTGTATGACATCAATTTCAACTGAACAACATTGCATTACTCAATGTATTGATTGCAAGAGATGGGATTCACAATGTGTACTGTAATTTGACTGACTACTAAAATACAGAAGATGCTGTTTCAGTACTACATAGTACAAAGGTATAAAACAAACTTAAACTGGATGTTTCATGTTTACTATATTCTGGTCAAAGCTTGCAACAAAACGGTTCCCTAAAATCCCATAGGATGCTCCCTCAAGCTCTGACCCACACATGGCAAAGACTAGGGTGTTTTGGTGCAGTTTATTGGAGGACTGGTGCAACAATTCTGTATGAAAAGTAATGCCAAGCTACATTTTGTTTTTTGGGAGGTGAGAAGCAGGGTTGGATAAATTACTTTTTAAATGTAGTTAGTTTCACTTACTACCAGACTAACTAATCAGTAACATCATTGTTGGATTACCTCAATTTGGTAACATCTAATTACTTGCCAATACTTTTAGATTACTTCACATGTAAAGTGTTCTTTGAAATGCCATCCAAAGCAATTTACTGCATTAGTGCACCAAATCTTCCTATTTTGGTGATAGTTTATGTTGCGCAGTGGATCAGGTTAAGGTAGGACTTGATTTCTAAGATTCAGGTAAAAGGAACATCCAAATATTTTATGCATTTTCTTCAGCAAACTTTACTTTTATATTTGAAAGTAGTTCTAGAAGTAATCAAAATTGTTTGATATCTGTAACTATGGATTAAAATGAGTGTTTTATGTAATCAGATTACAAACCCTGGCGAGAAGCAATTGATGCAGTTGAGTTGCATGAACATGCCACAGCACTTAAAATGTATAAGAAATTGCCTGTCTAAGTGATTAATTTAAACAATTGATCAAATAGGCTACAATACAGTACACCGTGAAGTATTCCCAGCGCTTCACTTAATATACAATACAGTACACAAGTGCGTGTGAGAATCACATGTACGCAAGTATTCACAGCCTTTGCCATGACATTCAGAATGGAGTTTCCACTGATCATCCTTGAGATCTTTCTGCAACTTAATTGGAGCACTATGGCAAATTCAGTTGATTGGACATGATTTAAGGTACCACAGTTAACCGTGCATGTCGGAGCACAAAGCCATGATGTCCAAGGAATTGTCTGTAGACCTGAGACAGGATTGTATCGAGGCACAAATCTAGGGAAGGCTAGATATTTCTGCAGCAAATGAATGGCTCGTTAGCAGGCTTCTTGTCTTGCTCATTAGAATCAGGTGTGTTGGAGCAGGGAGACATCTACAACATGCAGGGCAGTGGCCCTCCACGATCATGACTGGGGCAAAAGATGCTATAACATAGTATTGAGCAAAGGCTGTGAATACTTATGTACATGTGATTTTTCTTCCTCAACTTTTTCACTTGTCACTATGGGGTGTGTAGAACTGGTGGAAAGAGATCCATTTTGTAATAAAGCTGTGAATACTTTCCAGATGCACTGTAAGATTGACCAGTAAGGCAGATGCGAACATTCACAACTGCATCACTGCACAACTACCAAAATAAAAGTTGCAAAAAAAAGTCAAGACATTTAATTCAGCATCTACCCATTTCTACATTTGTTCAAAATGGAAGTGAAGCTCTGACATTTCTTCAGTGGAAAGTTGAGTGACAAGACATTAAGGGCCAGAGCAGTAAACACATTTAACTACAATAACCATTAAGCATTTCACCTTCCTGTCTAATAAGCTTTTTCCATTTAATAAGAACTGCAAAGTCCAATATTTAACTTGTCTTTATTGAAAGTGTTATGGTACACATGATTTTAGACTCCTCTTGGTGTTTTGAAGTTCATTCCCAGAGTTGGCTGGGTAACTTGGAGGTTGGAAAGGCCACCAAAGTCCTACAAATGCATAAAGAATAGGGAGGCAATTTAAGTTATGAATACACTGAACATTGTTCATGTCACAAGAGCATCTTGTAAAATGACATGTACTCGGGGTTCCCACCCTAAAGCCCTAGACACACTAGCAGTGATGATAGAATGGAACTTAATGACATTCAGTCACTTGAAGTGACACAAAGGGGTCAGGCACAGAGTAAATATACAAGAGGGATACCTAGGCAACCAAACCTGGAATATAAACAAGAAACCAATTTTCAGCTACAAAGCGATGGCGAGAAGCAGATCACTTGCAGCTGTCCGGGGCTAAGACATGTCAAATTCTAACTGTTACCGACTAAAAATCAGAATTTCCATAACAATGGAAACAAAAGTCACCAGGAAAGTGTGTGTAAAAGGCATGGCAACGATAAACTGAAAATGAATTGATATTTTGCAAAGCTAGTACTTTCATGAATAATTTCACGATTTGTTGAGACATCTCAAAATGTAATGCCACATCCAGTAACATTCTGATGGAAATTTAAATCTAAACATGCAAACAAAATTCCTGATATGACCAAAAAATAATTCCTTGATTTTTCATGTTTTGAACAGACTTTAAAATGCCAAGATATTCTAAAAATGCCATGTCCATTGAGAACTCTAATGTAATAAATGTATTCATGTCCAGATTAATGCACTGTGTTGAATTACCATAGTTTGACAGCCCTTAGTATAATAAAGATGTGAGTACTGACCAGCATCTTCAACATCTCCTTTGTGTCTGGATCCACCTCAATGAGCTCCTGGTCAAGGGCAGAAACCTAAAGGAGACAAGATCCTTGTTAGCGCTACCTGTGGCACACATTTACAAGCTAATGCAGAGGGGGCATTATATTTAGTGAAAGTGAAATCAAACATCAATTCAAGCCTTTTAACCCGTGGCCCAAAAAAACAAATGGCTGTTTATTACTTATTTGCCATCATGGGCATATTACTGCCACTTTCAAATAGCATATAACAATAAAGGCATTGAATGCGGTATTTAAGCAACCATCAACACATATTTGAAGTGTATGAAATCATACATTTAGGAACATTGTTTTCTCTTGAAGCAATTACCAGTTACATCTGATTATTCCTTTATTTGAAACATTGAAATTCTCATCTCTCTTTACGTAAGCCATGTGTCATCAAACTGTCCAATATTATCCAACTCAACTGTACAAATCTGACCATCACTCCTAACTGGTGAGCAGCTCTGAGCAAGAAAGCATGCTGCCAAAGACATTTGGATGAGGCATACAGACCTCAGGTACATAGTTGTCTCTCCGCTCCCTCTCTTCTTCTTGTAGCTTGATGGAGATACCTCGGACTGGACCCCTCTGGATGCGCTTCATTAAATGGGTCACATACCTGAAGGGTATTTGACAGACACACATACAGACAGACGGAAATACTAAATCACAGAATCTTCACCATAACAATAACCAAGAACTCAGCACAAACACATACCAAGATCCATAACTCTATGGATGCAATGGTTAGTTGTTTTTTTCATAGATTACAACATCTATAATATACAGTCTGATGTTGTAAGGAGTAACTCATACATACACTGTACACATACTACCAGCAGAGGCTGCTTAGCTCTGTAGACACAGAATGGCAGATGACTGATGCAGATCCTTAGAAGTAAGAACTAACAAAATGGACTGGTCTTCATAAATAGAAAAATCAAGATTATAGTAACTACATCATAATAGTCTGGTCTTTTGCTGCCTAATAGTTTAGGCATGAATGGTAAAAGATGAATATAATGATACATTAAGTAATTATTACCATGTACGAAGTTATGAGGGCTTGTCACAAACCAGTAACCTTCTCCACCTTGTGAAGTGCAATACAAATATTTACCCAGCAATTTTGTTGCGCAGCGGTTTGCTGGGGATGATGGCGATCTCTTCGCAAACCCTCTTGTTGGTGTGGAAGTCATTACCTAGCCGCGTATAGTACTTCTCAATGATGACCCTTGCGGCCTTCTTGATAGTCTTGGTCCTGACTCGGCCCTTTTAATAGATCAACCATTTACAATCCTGGATCTACTGATCGACTTAAGAATTTAGGACATTTACGGTATACATTTTTGAAATAAACACAATCGTTAGAGTTCAATTACATTTTGTATTTCATATGAAAAAACAAAGAGCCGATATGAAATTGCGGTAAGATTTTAGCGAATTTTGAGGTGGCATTGCATTCAGTTTTGAGCATATTCATATGGATTAATTTGCAACCGCTCAAATGCTATGCTACGATTTTCAAGATATACTACCGGTATACCATAAAATGAAAAGTCAGTGTCGGTCAATATGCCAATATTTATATGCTTGAAGACAAATTATTTTCTTCACAAACTTTTCCTAAAAAGTATGCTAGTGTATTCCCATGTATCGCAATGGCCTGTAAGGTTTTTCACCATTGCCGTCAAATCGGTGTCACAAAAATAAGGTAATCTGTTGTTCCGCGTGAACAGTATTATAATCAGCACTGTACGTTGTATGTACTTATGAAAAATAATGCTTTCAGACCTTCGTTAGACTGGCTAAAGACACGGATTAAACTGGATTGTAATTGTAAAATAATTTCGAGGATACCCACCATGTTGGCTTGGACTGGTGGAAGAGAGCAGGGGAAGTTGTTACCGGAAGTTTATAGAAGCCGATTTACAAGAAGGACACCACAGGCAATGCTGCCCCCTAACGTTGGAGGATTACTATCTGAAGATAATGGGTATAAACCATTGAGTCCTTTTCAACCCTGGTGTGTTGAGCCACTGGTTGGAGCCGAGCAGGAAGACACCGAAAGCATGCCGGGCAGAAGGTCACCTTCACTAGGGTTGGAACACAACCACGGAGGGATAACCCGTGCTGCAACGATTAGTAGATATTGTCCTGCAGACAATTTCAGATTTGTCTCTACAAGCACACTAACAACATAGTGCAGCATTGTTTTTTTTATGACGTGGACCATAATTGATTATGCCACAATTTTGGTAGTTTATCAAACGTTTACATAAAATGTGTGTGAAAATATAGACATTCATTTTAAACACTAAGCAAATGTATTAAGGCATATTAATATGTTGATATTTATTATGTAAATACTTTCAGCCTACATGTATTTGGAATACATAGTCTTACTAGCCAAGACATTTTTTCAAAATAGGCTTATGTAAAGCCATTTGCAGTTTTTGACCCTTTTATGTAATCTAAAACAAATAGCCTAACCCTATTAGGTCTACAAGAGCTATTTGTATATTATTTGATATAGTCTTATATGGAGGAAAGATCTCTATCTTGGCCTGGGAACGCCTCAGGATCCCCCAGTCAGAGCTGGTTAATGTGGCTCAGAAAAGAGAAGTTTGGGGTCCCCTGCTGCCCCCTGACCTGACTACGGATATGCGGATGAGGATGGATGGATACATTCTATATTCTGTTATATAATTTCAGTGTTAGTTACAATAGAGGCATACATTTCCAAATGAGTTTAGAAATTTAACAGTTGGTGCTTAGCATATTTGTAATATATTATTTGATTCAACAGACAATAACATTTTTTCCTATAAAATTACCCACTTAACAGTTTACTGTTATATAGTGGTATCGATGCTAAATGTCAAATACTAACCTTAATGTCATACTGCAAGTAGATTCTTTTTTTAATTAACGGACAATAATATGCTTTTTGTATTGGCAATGCCTAGGTTAGACAGGCACTATAGTCAGGCTCCATCCACATGCAAAAATAAAGTTTGCCACAAGGTGGAGATTCTTTTTATTCTACATAAAAAAGGGTGCAAACTTGAGTTTCCCCTTTAGATGTGGAGGGAATAAAAAGTGATTTTTGTAAGTTCATATGACACATATCTGAATTCTAAAAAAGAAGAAAACAGGCATCTTAGATAAAAAAGGACCTTTATCTTTCTGCAACTTAAAAACAAAACCATAATCAAAAGCAAGGAACATAATGTGGGTCCTTCACTCTTGAAGCCCTTGACTAAAGTTAACTCAAATACATATTTGAAGTGACATTCATATTTCAACACAATTATATACACTAAGATTTCTCTTAATCATAGCTCTGGGGAAAAAAGAAAACAAAGTGATGAGATAAACTTTCAAAGCTGTACAATTCCATTTTCCACAGTTTTGACAAGAGGAAAAACATTGTTTATATGGACCCCATAAAGAAATTAAAGACTACAATTGTGAACTCTGTACAATTTACAAATAATCATCACAATATTGCAGTAATGTCACCTTAAACTCCTCCCTTAAAGAAAATGTACAGTAAATTCAAGACAACTCTACAGTACAGCAATAAGGAGCAAAGTGCCTGAAAACCCAAAAGGACATAAGCCATTCTATTCCATTATATGACTCTCCTCCTTTTTGACTTCCTCACCACCATGACACAGAGGAAATACACACAACCAAAGCTGAGTACAGAAATGCAAAGTCTGAAGTAAACTAGATCGGTAATGGGAACTGAACTGGAATGTATTGAAAGATGGGTCATTATTTTACATGGAGGACTGGAAGCCCTTGCATTTTACTCATCCAACAGCATTATTCCTACATGTGACTAATATCAAATCCACTATAGAGACTACAGTCATCTGCAGACAAGCCATGCAGGAATAAATTATGCAGAGAAACATTAAGTCAGACACCATGAGGTTGAGACAGGAAAAAGTAAATACATATTAGTGATACATCTACCAATTGAACTATAAGCTTAGTAGTGTGGCGATTCAGAGACAGGTTGGGGCTGTAAAGATGACCATTAACACAGCCCAACTCCTAATAGGCTATAGATGGAGTTGCTGTGAAGTGATTTGAAGGAAACGGATCAGTTCCACATTTTTCCAACACTTTCTAGTATATAATTTAACCATAGTTTACAACTGATTTTTTGGAAAAATTACATGGCGTTATGCAGTCACACACACACATTCAACATGACTTCCTGGCACAGTTAAAGGCATGGGCTAGTAGTCTTGGGGACGGCATTTTGGAATTCAAGGGAACATTGAAGGCTATTATTCTCTGGATATCCATCTCTCTCTACACACAAAAATACTTTGAAACATCCTACGTGGCTGGGTTGCAGTCAGAACTATTGCTGAGCTTTGCAGATTTGACAACAGGCAGCTTGTTGCACCCGCCGACGCAAAGGCATTCTCCTGACCCTTGTCACACATCCTGCAAATCCTCAGGTAAAGAACCATAGCAGTGGCCACACGAATGCTACAATTCATCAATGCTCCTTCAGCCACCTAACAGTTCTGGGTGTGCAGAAGGAGCCTCAACCACATCATGTCTGCTCACTGAACACTGAGTCAATTATATTCACATCTGAATGACTAATTACAAAGTAGTATCGTTTGGCATCTAAAAAGGAGGGCATAGATGTGGCAACTACAGCGTCAAACTCAACATCAAAGTCACAGGAATACCCAGGCTAATGTACCCAGTGTGTAGAATCAGCTGCCCCTCTAAGCCAGTACTGGGAGAAAATGAATCCAGTCATTCCCACTACTGCCGGGACTCAAAAAAGGCGAGCGCATTCCTCACCTGTCTAACGCCACAAAGAGGCACTAAGGCATCTTAAGAAAATGAATACCGGTCATTCAAATAGCCTCTTCTCTAACTCCTCCCCTCATGCTGTGTGGAAACACTATACTAATAGAGGGCAAAACAGAAAAACATCCCATACATTTTAATATTCAAGTACTTTTCAATATCACAATAACTTAAGACCCTGGTGGACCTGGAAGGAGGCGCCAGGGGTTATGAAACGGAAAACCTATACAGTGTTAATACACATACGCAAGTTGACCAAGCTAGCTTAAAATCCACAACACATCTCTAGCTAGGACAATTGAACAGGTCCACAAAATGCCAAATCTAACACTCCCACTGAGAGTTGCTCCGTCTAGGACTTGCACATATTTGCAGGTGCACACAATGGCACAAACTGAGTGTGCGAGTTTTAAGGGGTGGGATGGGGGGGGGGTAAAAAGGACAAGACAGTAAAAGCCATTTGTTTTTGTAAGAATGCATTCCTTGCACCCACCAAGAACAGCCTTACACACAAGGCAGCTACACTTTAAAGTAACAAGCACATAAGTACAGTATTAAGAAGGCGATTTCTTCTTAGGGAACGCAAGAGTCAACAAATGTAGTGCAGACATGGTTATTTAGCTTTTTGTCAACCTCTTTCCCCATAAACCATGGCTATTTGGAACGGAAAATAAAACTGACATTCACATTACATTAAAATAAAATACACACTTCTGGAATCCACTCTAGGAGGGCGTCAAGAAGGCTAGGCAAGGGGACATGATCAGGAATATTGTTTCAAGGCAGTCCTCTGTGACACTCAAAACAATAAAAACATGGGTGAGAGATCATATTCACGCAGTCTTCTTATCCTCCCTCTAATCCCAACAAAAGAGATGGGCCAGGCTTCATGGAGTTGTGTCAACATCAGAGCGAGCACAATGTGCTTTTAAACAAGACATCTAAACAGCATTCTCCATTTGTTCACTCAACTTTCCATTTGGCATCATTCTTTTGGGACAACAGACTCTTGTGAGGGAGATGCTTCAACTGCCCTGTAGTATTGGGGGGAAAGGGGATAGGGGACCTCGGGAGTTCTTATGCAGACCATTCCTACGTCTTACTGCAACCGTCAAAACCCATCTCTTGCCAGCTTGTGGTTGTTACACGGTTGGGTAGGGGTTAAGGCATTGGACAGTAGCATAAAGAGGCGGTGAAATTAATCTCTGAAGCATTTCACACCTTCTTTCTATTGTCACTCTTAAAGCGGCTATCGATGACCGTCCCAAAGCAGCTATTGATGACAAAAGTCCATTCTGGTTCAGGTTCTGTTCCAGAATTAAGGTCAAACACTATTTTCTAGGATAACCCCTGTAAGGACACCAGGTTTGGTCTGATGTTTTGGTTTTGGTTTTGCTTGTAGACCTAGGCCTTGATGAGGCCTTCCCATGCACTCGACAGCTTCTAGAAATGCTCCTTTACTGTCCTGTCCATACATTCAGTGTGTATGTGTGCAGAAACAGCAAGTAAAAGGGTGGCAACACATAAATAGCATAAATAGTATTTTTGGTCCTTTCAGCAAACTTACAAGTGTCACGTTTTTCATAACTGTAAAGCCAACAGGACCAAAACTGCACACCAGTCAAAAAGACTGTAGTGTTTTGACAATGGTGTGACCAAGGGGGAAAACCTAACCAAGCAGTTTACACATAATCCAATGGAAAAAATACATAATCCACAATGCAGGAGGCTTTTCTGGTCTTGTATTCCCGTCAGCCAAGGTCCTAGTGCCAGGTTTCACCGCTTCTGAGGGGGGGGGGGGGGGGGGGGGGGAGAAAATGGGGCAAAGCGGTTAAGTGGGTAAGCTACCGTAACTGCCATTTAAACGAACAAACACAGACAGGTACAAAAACTAAAACCCTTCGTCACATTATAGGCATTCAAAAATGTTCGATTTCCGCAAACCCAGTGCAGTATCAGTGTGTGGCTAAGCAGAGGTTTCACAGAGACACAGAGCTCACCGTTTGCTCAGGAAAGTCTCACACCTACCCGCCCCTTCGCCCTTTCCCTCCACAGCCCGTCACTGCTTCAGGTGGCGCACGTCCACATCCATGGGATTAGTGTCACGGGCCACCACCGCCACACCTGTTGCCCCTTCGCGGCCCGCAGCCATGGCGCCTCCACCGCGACGCTGACAACATGCCCACCGCTGAATAATCTATTCTCTCTCTCTCTCTCTCTCTCTCCCTCTCTCTCCTCCTCTCGCTCCCGCGCCCGCTTTCATACTTCTCCTGCCGTGCTCTCACATCCGCCGCGCTCCAGCAGGGCTAATTACCGGGCCATTCATAAATAACGGCAAGCGATATTCTCCCTCTCTCTCCTTCAGCATGCAGTGTCGCAACGTGACAGATTTATCCTGCTCTTTGACAGCCTGCTATTGTTTTTTGTCCCAACCCCCCGTGCGTTCCCTCCGCTGACACCTTTACTTACCTGCCAATAAGGCGAGTAAAGCCCTTCCGCCTGGCTCGCGCACAACACAGGGGCCCCCTGAGCCCTTCAACGCACTTCTGGGCCGGTGGGCGAGCCGCTTTCCATTTGGATTTGAAACTCCGCCAGGAGGAGGTGGAGGGGATATTTTGTGTGTGTGTGTGTGTGTGTGTGTGTAAGTGACGTGGACCACACAGAGCTGTGTGGGGGGGCGGTGGGTGGTGGGCAGGGAATGTGATCCCCCTCGATTGTTTAGCGTTTATGTAACGAGCGATGACAAAGTGCTTTACGACATTGCAGCGTTCGCTGGACCTCGCCACCGAAGCCTTATACAGGCAAGGCTCCCAGGTGACCTTGGGCCTGTCATACACACTCCCATTTTCATCAGGAAGAAGCCGGTATTCGGCTGCTGGTGCTGGCGATTTGCTTTCATACAGTGGAGTAGTTTAGTAGCAGCAGAGAGCTTTCAGAGGCGACCGTTGCCTTCACTGTGAAATAGCATGGAGGCCGAGGTCACCGGTCTGAGCTGGTGAACATTTTAGGACTAGCCTACTTCAGGGTATCTTAAGCATTTGACAACAGCAGGTCGAAAGTCTTTTTGTAGCTTGTGCACAATTACACTTTGTCACAAAGTTGCATTTAGGGCTGCAACTATCATGGTTATCATTAGCAGAGTGTGTACATTAGTTGAAAATAAAAAAAATAAACACAGTCCGCAACAAAACATAGCAAAACAAAACAATTTAGTGATGTTACGTTCACATTAAGAAGCCCAAAACACAGCATTCAACCTTCGAATGACAGCAGCAGCTTCATGCTGTTGATAGCATCAATCGGAGCGTGGATCTCCTCATTCTAAAGAGATATTTCCACCGGTACAGTGCATCGTTGGAGTTCTAGGGGGCTTCTCATACACCATGTCTGACATCACAGTGCCTCAGTTACACCCACTCACTCAGCCAGTGCAGGTCTTATCTGACAAGGAAGTGGGAATGAAAGAGAGTTCCCCCATCAAAGACCCCTGCTGCGTTCTACGTGACCTTTACAGTGCAAGTGCAACACTTCCCTGATACGCAGCAGTGTAAGCCCTCGGTGGCTGTACACGCTACATCAAATGGATTCTGGGCCTTCACTGCAAAGTGTTTTCCGTAACCTAATTCAAAATGCAGTCCGTATGATGAGAAAAGATATTTAGCTCAGGGTCGACCTTAAACCGTGAGAACGCTCCATGACTTTTACCATCACTTTCAGACAAGAAAAACGGGTATGAAAAAGAGCAATGAAAGTACAAATGCTTGTCACTGGAGTGGCACAAAAGCTATGGGTTTTAACTTATACTTATTAGAACCCCACGGGAACATGTAAAAACATGAATGTTTTTACTTTAAAAACATTCACAAATGAAAAAGAAGAAAGTTGGCGACCTTGTCTGTTGACGGCTGCTCCCTCTGCCTATCCTCTGAGGTCCGTAACCTTGGAGTTATTTTTGACCCTATACTCCTTCGAGCCCCACATCAAGTCTGTCACCCGTTCCGCCCATCCCTCACAGACCCAGTCGCAGAGACGCTAATACATGCTTTTGTAACGTCACGTTTGGACTACTGCAATGGAGTCCTGACAGGG
>JAODUE010000018.1:597892-608471 GCA_027564755.1 Amblyopsis hoosieri
GGCGATAATACCGCAGACCGCAGTATTGGGGCACCCTTAATCACCGCAAGGACATTTTCTTCACCGCGACAGCCCTAATTGCCTATCTTTAGATAGGCAATCCCTATTACAATCAGGTAATTTAGCAGACAAGTCTATCCAGGGCAACTTATTGGGAGTACATTAACAAGTAAAAGCAGCAGATAAGAGTTATGCATCTCGCTCAAGGATGGTCACCGGCATGACCTTTCAGCTAGGAGTCGAACCCCCAGACCCTCATTACACACCAGCATTGTGTATTTATATAAAATATTGTTTTTGGAAAATATAGGCGTCATAGAATGAGGTACTTTACTGGTACCTTAGTCCAAGCATGTCTTCATATCATGATTACAAAATTACCAGAGTACCCTCCTTGTATATATCCTCCATTACGACAAAATTGTGACACAATAACACTAGTAATATAGGAATAAGGTTTTCATGTGTGATAGGAGAAAGAGCAGAAGAACAAAACAACAAAAAAGTACACTGCTCTGTCAATACTGTCCAATTAACTTGTTACATTAGCAGTCTTACTCCCAGTGACGCCGTAACGCCTCCCATGCGGTCGACAAAGAACCGAGAAGCTTTGAAGAGAAAGCTCCTAGGCCTCGCCAAAAGCCTTGAGCAGCGGCGGAGTTTGCTAATGCGTGGCTTTCTCACGTTGTATCTCAGGTGATGCATTATGCATTACTGTGAAGTGAGGTAGCGGCGCGGTCGTCGAGGCGATACAGGGGCCCGTGCAGAGTGGAATGGCAGGCGGGGGGGGGGGGATAAGCATAACATGCATTGGCAGTGCAAACACAGACTGTGTCCGCTCACAAGCAGAGTTTATTCTCATCTGCTGAGCGCAGCAGTCAATTATCACAACCATCGCTGTAGAGTTGAGGAATTGCACCAGCCGTGGGGCCCTGAAGACCAGCAATGGCCCGTGTTCAATGAGGCAGTCGCTTTTCATTTGGAATTCAGCGTTTCCAGCGTGGAGTGACTAACATCGCCTGGCATTTCCATCTGATTTTAGCCACCTTCTGAGCAGCGGCCAATAATCGAGCTGTAATTTCAGGCAATCGAGGCCAGACGCAGATACTTCTTTTGATTTCTGTGCCCACCTGTGTCCACCGCGAGCAGGTGTGCCGTGACGTTGCCGTGGCAACAGACACCATACAGTTTCTCCTCCGCTGTCCTTTTATAGTCGAGACTAAGGCTCCTATGTTAGAGGCGTTAGCTTTAGCTAGCCTAGGCTCTCAGTTGGCGATCGAACAGAGGGGGTTCGTGTTAAAAAATGAGATGTCACGTGACGTGATCTACAAACACACTAACACTTTAAGCACGTGCAAGTGTGCCTAGGTGGGGGACGCACGCACACACACACCAAGGTGTCTGGAGAGCAGAGATAGGCCTCTCTCCTTCAGCCACAACAGCTACCCAGTGGACTTAATCAGTCAGTGAACGGACGCACACAAAATGGAGGATGACATCGACTACCGGCAGCCTCCCCGGTGACACTTTACAGCCAGGCCTATGGCTCTGTCCATGCAATGTTTTCTGCTGCTTTCTACCGATACAGGCCTGTCTTCATTTGCCTTAGGGTTATGGGTAGGGCTGCTATAAAAGCAGTTATTCTTTGCAAATCAGTGCATGTGAGAGATCCTCCTGAATTAGGATATCAGAAATACTAAATATAGAAGAATACTAAATTTGCATGTGGAAACCACCGTACTCTGTGGACACGTCAATGTGTGTTATCTATCATGCAGCATTTAGTCAATCTCGTGAATTGACCTGTATAAAACTCTGCCCACCACATACACAACACATGGCAACGTAAATCCCCCTAACATGCCTTAGAAGCACAACACGGCGATTCTCCATTCAGTTTAATCTATGTCTCCTGCACCCCTCACACAGCCTGCCAGAGATAGATGAGAGATCAGGGGAACGGAGCGCCACGTTGACCCCAATCTTGTTGCAGGGTTGGCCCTGATTCCTCATTACAATGGCCAGCAGCGAGGCAATTGGTCATATGGGGGGGGGGGGCGAACGTCAGTATAGCTTGAACGCAGCGCTTGCTGCCGCGTACGCATTCACGGCAGATATGACAGATAACACTTTAAGGAGCAAACTGACATATCTGAGGCTTTTCCTTTTGGGTGGATGCCTCATTTGTTGCTGTACTGTAAAGATGGATCGCTGTGTGTTTTGGTTTTCTCCACCTTCACAGGAGCAGTCACTGTGGGATTGCAGAATGGACTGCAGCTCAGACAGCATAATAGAGGGGCTCAGAAGTGTGTGTCTGTGGTGGTGGATGATAGCTGATTATAGGAGAGAGAGAGAGGGAGAGATCTGGGCAGTATGAAGAGAATCACAGATTGATTGAGAGGTGACAGATCACTGGAGTGTGTGTGTGTGTGTGTGTGTGTGTGTGTGTGTGTGTGTGTGTGTGTGTGTGTGTGTGTGTGTGTGTGTGCGCGCGCGCGCGCAGTTGGTGAAACAATTCTAAACAACAAGGAACAGGGGCTTTTTCATTTTTCCTGGGACAGCCCTGTGTGTGCGTGCGTGCGTGTGTATGTGTGGTTGTGTGTGTGCGCAGTGTTGCGGTAAAGGCCATCGTTTCTGTGGCGATCACACGGGCCAAGCCCTGACCCAGTGTCTACTCAAAGCCTCTAAATGGGCCCAGTAGCTAGTACACATCCCAGCCTATCCCACCACCACAACAGCTCAGCATGCCCAGAGAGGTGTACTGTGCACACAAACATCCACACGGCTCGCTGGACTAAACTAAACCCAAGAATAAAGTCGAGCGTTATTACGCCCACATTTAGACGCCAGTTGACTGCTGCTTAGCATGTCACTGCATAAAAAATAGTTTGAACAATAACGCTAATAATATTTCCCACCTCTCTGGCACACAGGCTCCCTGAAATATATTCAGTCGCATCAAAAAGAAGATTAATAAATCTGGCACCCCTAAATCCTTCAAAGGGGACCCCGACTCCATCAGAGATGAGCGTGCTTGAATGCGAGGTGACAGGAGAACCGTAAAGACCGCCTGGGCTGGTCTCCTGACGTTGCGTGGGGAGGCTTCTCGTGACAGGTGACATCAAAGCCACAGTGATAATAAGATGATAATAACAAGCTGTGGCTATTATTCCGTACCACAGCTGCCTATTAGGTACCGGACAAACCAACAGCAAGAGAGTGGGGAAGAGGCAGGCAGAAAACACAGGAGCCAGAGCCAATGGAGCGTGTACAGCTGAAATGAAAACTGTCTGGTCTGACTAAGCAGGGGTCAGAAATCACTAGCTAGATAGGGAGTCTCTATCGTTCTCTCCATCACCAACTCTCTAACTCTATCTATCTATCAATAAAAAGAGAAAGAGAAAGAAAGAGACAGAGACAGAGACAGAGACAGAGACAGAGAGAGAGAGAGGGGCAAAGGCACCATTAGGGTGGTGGAGGAGGAGAGAGATTGGGAAGCTCATATTCTCCTCTTGAAGGAAGGGCACTATGTCTGAGCTATCAATCCTAAATATTATCCCGAGGGTTTGTCAGCCCTGCACACAAACCCTATATCTCCTGGTTCTGATGGACACCTACTGTAATAGCCTTCTCCCACCACAGACCACCACGCCACACCACAGACATTCATTTGGAGAGGTAAAGAAAAAAAACAACAATGGAATGCCTCTAATTTTGAGAAACGTTCTCGTAATTCTGAGAAATCAATATCGTTATTTTTGACACACGATTTGAACACGTATGACTAGCAATGCATACGATATTGTGGCCGTGGGTTGCGAGTGTGTTTCATAATGAAATAGCTGCTCTTGCTAGCTTCCAAGTATAAATAAATCAGAAGAACACCCCTTAATTAATAGTCAAACCAGGTACATTTGACTCGCTTAGCAACAATGTGATGCCGTTGTGCTTTAAAGCAAGGCTTCTCTAACAGCATGTGAATAACGTCTAAACGTGATTGTCTACTGCCAAGTCAAGTGACAAAGATGCACACGCCAACATATACTGGACTCATGCATATTCATGTACATTACTGCTGGCGCTCCAATTGCCTGCCTGTACATTTCCATAGAGAACCAATACATCTAGCCGGGCATGTGTTCTGGTGAGCTCCATGGTATTGATGTGCTGAAATGACCTTAAGGTCAGTAGATTTCCCATGGCGATGGTGAGGCTGACCTCTGCTACAGAGTAAAGGTGGGCTATGGAAGCCACACACACACGCACACACACGCACACACGCGCACACACGCGCGCACACACACACACACACACACACACACACACACACACACACACACGCACACACGCACGCAGCCATACTCTAACCATCTACTGTCGCCATCAAATTCACCGCTAATATAATTTGTGGCTAAAAATATGAACAGCCTTCATGAAATTGAAATCTAATAAGCTTCTTTTTTTTCTTTTCTATGTCTGTCCAGTAGCAAAACTAATAAGCATTCAACTGCTGACCCAAGCATCTTCCTGCAACAACATGTTCATACGTTAGAGCAAGGTACAGCTCGGCACTGCTGCTTCCACTCTACGAGCAGGGAAGCAGACGTCGTGCTCGTCTCACCGGCGACAGCATGCTAGCTCATTAGCTTGCGTTTGAAAAGGTTGCGACAAGAGAGGCAGTCAAAAAGACACAGGAGTGGAAGTTCGCACGGCAGCTGGTGGATCTGAGCGACTTGTACTTGACTACCTGATTGTCAACAAGCAGCCTCTCTCCCCAGCACCGGAGCAGCATGGCAGAGCACCTCACAGAGAGAGAGAGAGAGAGAGAGAGAGAGAGAGAGAGAGAGAGAGGGCTCTGTAATTGCATTCGGCTGCTTCCTCCGCTGAAAATTGAATTTTGGCCGGCGACTCAACTGCAAACACCTAATAACGCCATGTCACACATTGCTCCCAAGCCCAACAAGGTCACGCCGCAGGACAGGACGAGGGGAAAAACAAAGCCCGCGGCCTTGTTGTGCACATTTATCAGGCGGCAGCATCCAATAGACGGTTACAGTTACCAGTCTTCAAGGACAAACAATGCATTGTGTACACAGCGCGTGACACTTGACGTGAGCTAGCTTAGCGCCTTACCCGCTACGGAGAGGCGTGCCGTGCGGCTGGAGATGGAGCCCAGGTTGTCGACGGAGGCGACGCACTGGTACGTGCCCTCGTCCAGCTTGTTGTGCTTGGAGTGCACCACCTGGCTGAAGAGCAGCGAGCCGTCGGGCAGCACCTGCCGCCTCTCGTCCGCGTCCAGGCTCATGAAGGTGCCGTCCTTCTTCCACTCCACGCGGGCCGCCGCCGCCGCCTCGCTGTGGGCCGAGCAGTTGAGGAGTGCCGGGGCGCCCCGCACGGCCAGCGTGTCCTGGGGCTCCACCGTGAACCAGAAGGGGCTAAAGGGCTGTGCCGTCGTACCTGGGGAGGGGGCACAGGAGAGGGGACACGGGTCACAACCAAGTGGGTCTGGTACGGACCGACGCTGGAAACACAGACCCCCGTTCATTGGCCAGGTTTAAATTACAGAATGCTGAGTCAATTGTGCTTTAAGACGTGTACTGTGTTAATAAATGCCTATAAGTTCAACTCTAATATGCATTAAAAAGGTGTCGTCTTTCATTTAAAACAATGCCAATGCCATAGACCGCTCACTCAGTAGCTCCACCCCACACATTGGAAACACATTGTGAAGGCTAGAATATTATTGTTGTTGTTACTATTTATAGTGCCAGGGCTGTGTGGAAGTACCTGATTATTTTACCAGCACACACAGAACGGAAAGGACCGGAAGGAGATATTTGACAAAAAGTGCTATCTTACAATTGCTCACAATACCTTTAACAAAGACATGGATGTCGTCAAATATTACTTGTTGCTTTGTAGTGGAACTATACCATTCGGATAGTAAAGGACTCAGAAGCACACACTAAATTGCAAACTGAAATACAGGTGCCCCAGAGCATGGAAGAAGGAGCTCCACTAATCACTTTAACTGCACAATGAAATTCTTAGAAACAAAGCATGTTTTGTGTTAATTATTTGTCCAGTCTTAGTATAGTCCATCCCAGAAGCATGTCATTAGCCTACCACAAGCCTCAGGAGAATTAGGCAAATTAACCCAGTCCGGCCTCACTGGCAAGTAAACACCCCACTCTGCGTTAGTATGAGCCGAGAATCCAACAAAGGATTATACGGTTTGACACTGCTGCCATTTTCTTCTTGGACATAAAATGGTGAACTGACGTGGTTAGTGCCAATGTCATACTGTGTGCTATAGCTTCTCATTCACCTTCATCCATAATTCAAACGCTCCCACCATAGACTTAGACAGTGGTATTGTTTAGATAAATAACACCAATTATCAGTTCTACTGGGATGAGAGACTGAGAAATATAATGAAGGTATTTTAATAAAGCAGCGAATGGAGTAATAGAAGTGGCTGAATGCTAAATGCAGTTTAAAATATGCTTGCTGTGTTCGAAGGAAATACTGTAGCACGTCTCGGGAGAGAGATAGAGAGAGAGATAGAGAGAGATAGAGAGAGAGAGAGAGAGAGAGAGTGAGACTGTGTCTCTGGTTCAGCTATTTAACTATTTGGGGGTAATTTCTTTCTTGCGGTGCCAGATCCCTGGTGAGAGATCCACAGAGGGGTACAGTTATACTTGGCATCCATTACAGAATGCTACTGTTTCTCCTCATTGCTGTGAATATATCTGAAATATAAAACTGCTCTATTGCATAGCTACAAGGATTCATTTCAGATAAATCCTATTTCTATCAATAATAAAATGTATTCAGATTATCGGTAATCTAAATCCATTCTATCGGTTATCTAAATTACAATGGGGGTATTAATTCGAAATATATTAAATACATATAACTTAAATTATATAAATGATAATACTATATTATAACCTTTGGGACATTTTTTGAATATGTTGGAAACAGTATTTAAAGTGTAACTGCACCCCAGCTCTGAGCCTGACTCCACCCACTATGAAAAATGCATCAAGGAGTTGAGTGAGGGGAGGGGAGGGGCTGAGAGGGGGACCCCCATTAATGGATGGCGTCTTTCAAGAGTGCAAAAGTAGTACGTACTGTTCATTTGCTATGTTTGCCTTCCAGACAGTCCTGCCTCTAAATATCTTAATCCAATCAGCGTCCAATGTTCCGTGGAGTATGTAAAGCCTCCAGACCCTTTTTAGGCGATTTCTATATGGATGAAAATCGTCCCGATCACTCTCATAGACGTTCACGTTAACATTTTTGCAGCCTCTTCAATGCATTCTCTATGGCTTCCGGGAGTGCTTGCACTAACGTGTTTACGTCATACACAACGTTCGTAGGTATCTGTCAGTGACGTGCGTTGTCTACGCAACATGACCGAGAATTGTTTCATAGCCGCACATTATGGATTGCGTCTCACCCGTCTGCATGACTTGCGAAGTAAGTAATATCATAATATTAAAAATAATATTAATTGGTAGGATCGTCTCGTGTGTATGCAATGGTGCTTTTCCATAACCATTTTTAACAATATCTAAACAGAAGCCAAATGTCAATGTTTTGCATTCACTTGAACCAAGGTGGCCGTAGAGAAGGTAGCCTACTACCGTACTGTTAAGAGAGATTGGGCGAGAGGATTTGTGCTGCACCTAAAATAACATGACATCTGAATCAGACTATTATGAATTCATATATTTTCATTATCAATCTAAAGTGTGATTTGTAGCCCTCATTATTTAAGACGTTTGATTAATTCAATTGTAAAAGCACACATCTCTGTCTAGTTTAGCCTATAGGTTGCCATCTAGAGGGCAGGCTAGTGGAATGGCAATAGTGAGATGACAAGAAAAACTAAAACAAGAAATTGTAGGCTACAATGCAATGTGACAATAGCTAGTTGACTTACCGCTATAGTAAGCCATTGCACTGTCAATTCACAATAGGCTATCTCATTGGTCTGCTGGATGCCTGTTCTTTGTGCTGGATCAAATGTGATGTTTGTAGCCTGTACACAGCCCTGCCTCTGTAAATAGTAACACTAACTAAGTGGTATCCTACAACAATGTCCTAGCCTTTGCTATGTGTGGTGGCAGAGCTTCTGACTTCAATGTTAACGTGAAAAATAATGGGAGTGGAACATGCAAATACATTCATTTACTACACGTAATGTGATCTATCAAGCGTAGAAGCTATTTTAGGTGATTGCGACAGCATCTATATTTAATACGTTTGAAAGGAAGGTGCAAACTGCCAAATAGGCTCTGGTTGGGACTGAGATACATTGTTTTTCCTTAGCACACCTGCATGTTCCCAGCACTTAGTGTACAATACTGTATAACATCGGGAATAAGTGTGGATCTGTGTGTGTGTTGGTGGGTGTGTGGGGGGGTTTGTGGGGTGTGGGTGTGTGTTGTTATGTGGACGGAGTTAATTAGCCTAAGCCTACCCTATATAACTGTAAGAAAAAATGATGATGCACATTCATATACAGGGTCTCACAGACCCTAAACAGATGGATAAGTCTTACCATCTTTTCAACTCATCTGAGGTCCTTTTTGTTTAACCTAGGACATTTACTTGCACGTGCAATATTATACAATGCCCATGCAATTTACCACTCTTTATTTGGGATGTTAGTAAATCCGGTATAGTGTACTGTTGAAAGCCAGCCAGGTCCTGTGGTGATTTTGAACTGATATGACATGCAGTTCTGTTTTGAGTCCATTAAAAAAAGCAGGTTTTTCTAAAAACTGGCATTTTCTCAATATTAACACCAGCATTGATGTGTCTAATCACAGATACATCCTATTACTTCGTTTACAGCTCAGAAAACACATTTTAGGGTGCAGTTACACTTTAATACTTTATGTAATGCTTTGTGTCCAGTAGATGACCAGAATAGCTGAGAGAAAGCATGTCCTCAATCTGTCTGAAAGGCCAGCTCACTTTTGCTCACATCCCCTGATCATTCCCTGTGACAGCGGTGCAGGATCCAGGCCAGCCTGATTACGCTATTGTTGGCCACCATGTTAGTTAAGTCCATTCATTAGACAGCACAGCTGGCAACTCCCAAAGCTGAATACAGTTTGGCTGCAGTTATTGTAAGTAATTTGACGCCGCAGGCAAGACGCAGCCAAGACGTAGCCAAAGCTAAAATTAGGGGCCGCCAACAAGTTACATTTTGTTAAAGATTTCAAATACTACTCCTTCACCATACATGTAATGTGCTCAGACTCATTTGGCTTTGAGGCCCCCCCTCAGGCGCAACTCAACATAGAAATGGGACAAAAGCATAAAACGGCAGCATAAAATACACAAGATTCACACGTAGCAGTTGTGGTGTACAGTAGCGGTTGCAAATTCAACCCAAGCTAACTGCAGCCTTCAGACGAGTGGAGAACAAAACATGACCGATATCAGATCAATACAGCTTCCCAGTGGGCATGAGGGGCAGACGGAGACAGCACAAAGTGTACGGCAGATGGAGAGAGAGAGCCCAGCGTGGCATTAGCAGCGGGGGAATGGGTCGGTGGTGCCGCAGGCCACATTCAACAATCATATGTGCTTCACACCACCACCGCAACAGTGGCTAGACACACGGGGGCACGGCTTCTGAGCCAGCACCCAAAGCCACAGCACTGTCTTCACCCCATTCTCCATGCCAGCAGGGCCGGGAGCTCCTGTGGCTTCCCATCGTTGCCAGAGGAGACGCCTTCAGCAGCTTTATTCCATCCCCAGCAGTAGGGGAGGGCTGAGCCATGCTATAGGCTAAAATGGCTGACCATCTGCTTTCAAAGGCAGACACACAACATCCCCCGTCAGCAGGACAACGTAGGGCAGAGACACGAGCTCAGTGCATTATTAGCGCAGGGTGTCTCCCGTCCAAAATCCCACTTCCAGTGCTACTGCACAGATGGACAGACACCCCTCACCCCCACACACACACACACACAGGCTAGAATAGGCCATTCATCAGATGCAGCCTCTTCAGAACATAAATAGCTGTGTGTGACTGCCAGCAGTAAAGGACCAAGCAAGCCTATGACAGAAACGTCTGGTCAACATTGAAGTGTGCTTTTGAAAACGGTTAGATGCGCAAGCCTCCTTTGAAAGCCATTAATTACAAACAAAAATAATTAATTAGGAATGAAGAGTTTTTCACTTTCAGGCCTTATAAAGTCTGGTCAGGTAGATTATTAGTATTTTAAGCAAATTACTTCTAAAAAGGTTAAGAGTGAACATTTGTATGTGTGTAGAAGGCGACGTAGAACCATAGCCAAGCATCAATATAGGTGCCTTACCCTACATTAACACCGCCGACGTGTTCAACTCGCAAATTGCCCAGTCGCTGACGAGCTGTCGCCAAGCCCTCTATAGTGTCCAAACCGCCAGCTCGGCGGACGTGTCTTCGTGCCAGCGACAAGGAATTTGAGCGTATTAAATATGTCAACAGTGATATTACGCCAAATCAAACGCACAAATGCTGTGCATTCCCGCAAAAATAAACATTTTGGAGGGAAATGTTTGTGTATAA
>JAODUE010000018.1:608571-650554 GCA_027564755.1 Amblyopsis hoosieri
GAGCCGCTGTCGAGGTCCCACTCGCTGTTGTCTGGGTGCTCTGAGACCGTCCTCAGACACCCCCGTAGCCCCCCCCCAAAAGTTACTTGGGAAGGCCTCAGGGGTAGAGCTGGACCAGGAGCAGAAGCAGGCCGCTGGCTACATGGTGGGGAGCTTTGTTCCCCGCCTGCCTTGGGAAACGCCGGGACTAGTTTCAAAAGCACGGGGTCCCACACCAACACGTCCTCCGGGGCATAATGGAACTCCTCTGACTCGTAAAACTCCGCTTCAGAGTCATCGGAGAAGTCGGAGAGGGGGTCGGAGAACCAGTCCACGGTGCCTACGTGCACGCCTCCTGGTCGCGGCATCAGGTGTGTATAGCCGAAGTAGGTGTTTAGACGGCGTTCTTCCTCCTCGGGCGTCTCTGGCAACATCCATGGCCATGTGCTTCCGCCTAGGGTGACCATGGCTACAACACCTCCTTAGCGCAAACAAAACAATAAAAGGAACGCAACCGCTGGTTTCTTTGTAGGTCGGTTATTCTGTCAGGGTTAAGTGGAGGCAGCAGAAACCAAACGCAGGTTGGGTAGTTTAACAATCTTGGATTTAATTGAAAAAAGCAAAGCACTCACCACAACAGCAAACAATAACTGACAGAGACAGGGAGAAACAGGAGGTTACATATACTCTGCCTAATTAGGGGAATGGGCACCAGGTGTGTGTAATGACAAGACAAGCAAGGGAGTGAAGGGAAACCCCAGGAAGCATGGCAGGGCTATCAAGCCATGACGATAATCTTTTTTCATTCCAATATATTGAAGCATTAAAACATTTAGTTTTATATATTGTTATATAATATGCTGCTAAATGTAAACCTAAAAATACTTGTGCCCATTTCAACTTAATAGTTAGCATTTACCCAGCTCATTAGCATAACAGGTATTGCCCCCATCACATCTCTGCTGCTACATGTACTGTATTAGCATTAAGATTCTTTTCACAGACAGCATGGTGGCAATGCTTACTTTTTGACCCGTGTCTGTAGTGATAGCTATACCATTGGGCACCAGGCCAGCTGTTTTGTGCTTTTTTACAAGCCTTACGGAGACCACAGGAATAGCTACCTAGAGAGACAAGCATAACACAGATAAAGTTACACACAATTAGGGAAACATGGAGGGGACAAAATTACAAGGAAGGTAAATAGAACATTCTTTATAATAAAGAGACAAATATATCAAGAAAGTGGGATTTAGGTAAATGTTTTGTGACATTTGAGTGACTGCCAACACTGTACAGTATGTGTGGCATTTATAAACATGCTCTATATCTAGACTACATCTAGGTTTAATAAAAATTAGAAAAATGACTGGCCTATTTGAGAAGAAACAGAAAGGCTGGGCAATAGATAGGGAACTGAGGGAAAGTACGTGGAAATGAAAAGCTTTAAAGAAAGGCAGAGGGTCTGGTTTCAACCAGAATGTCTGGAACGCTCTGAATAAGCAGCTTATTGTCACTGAGGACAGGAGAGGTTGGATTTCAAGAGGGAAGGAACAATTCAACATCAAAATAAGGAAACTCAGCTATATATGATTGCGTGTCCTTGTATGGTGTAGTGGTAAAGAGAAACAAAATGTGTTTTTGTACATAATTACAGTCATAGATTGTCTGCAATTGTGTGAGTTAACTTGTGTTTGTCTTTTGACAACTGACATAAACAGCATGCCAACCTGTCACCTATCAACAAGACAGGTAGTCGATCTGTCTTACTTTGATGTCCTTGCCGAAAAGGTTGGCGTAGAAACACAGCCAGTGTCTGGAAATGTAGAGTCTGCCTTGTAAGAGGATGTCCCTCAGTAGAGCACAGGAGTACACTAAGAACAGAAGAAATTGATTCAGGTTTGTTTTTATCTCTAGGGGTCTTCAACTGGGTAAAGGAAATAATAATAATACATGGGATTATAGTGAAACTGGCTGATAAGACTCATGATGAAAGTGGGTAGAGATATAATGCTGGGGTCAGTAACTGCTTAATCTCAAATAATCAATAATAAGAAAGTTGGCAGTTGAGTCGCCATAACATAACTAATATAGGAGAATTAGGAAGATGTTTATCAGCCAAAATATATAAAAACAACAGCATTAACGGGTCAGCTATGGGTTAATATTTGATCAACAATTACGCTTCTCATCTTTAGTCCCTGTATTATTGTACTATTTACACAGCAGGAAAGGTTAAGTTACAACAGTGTAATCAAACCAAGCAAATCCCTTGTAAGAAATGAATGCAAGGTAGGATTCACTTCTCCTGCTGCGATCAGTTTCACTGTTCCTCCACCTAGCCCCCTGGCAGAACTGAAGCAAGACGAACAATAGCTGGCAACAGTGTTCAAATGATTATAGAAGCCTATGAACTGTTCTGAAATAAACTTGAATAGAGATTATCCTAAAAATTCTGCTTTATAATGGAGGACTTTGATCAATTAGATGTAGAGGTTGTTAGAGAAAACATTGTGTTTCAATGTTTAATAATAAGCAGTATACTGTAACATGGTTAAGGACAGGAGAAACAAAAAAAGAATTAGCATTACATAAATGTTTTGAAACTCCTGCATTCCCTGTGTGTTCCTGTGAGAGTTCCTTTCAAGACCTCCCCCCTACAGCTCTCATCCTGCCTTCTCCCTAAAGCTGCTACTGTGCGTGTGGGCAGACATACAGGGTCCAGGCAGGGCTGTAGGATGGCAAGAAGGGTGGTGACGTGTAAACAAGGGTACCTTTCATGAGGAGCTCTTCCTTGGACACACAGGGGAAGAGCTTGTGGTACTGGGAGTTGTACTTGCTGACAGTCTGTGCAGAGAGACAGGGCAGAGAGTGTTGAGATGCTCTTTGGCTGTGTGGCCTGCCTGCACAGTGCCTGTGACCCCTGAAGCACCACCACCCACCACTGGCTGCAGACGGCAACCTGCTCCCTCAGAGGCTGTGAGCGCTGCACTAAGATAAGTACGTGGGAGCCGTACACGTATACACACACACACACACACACACACACACTAAGGCTGGCCCCAAATATTCAACTATTAGGATATTTGTTCGTTAAGTATGCATTCGATTTTCATTTCATTCGATTTTTTGTTTCACTTCTGCACGCGGGTTTTTCTAAAAGCACTACTTTCTCTGTAAAAAACAAACCCACGTCTTCAGATTTTATTACCACAGACTACACTTTCAACAAAATCGACTGCAATTGGCTCTGTCTGTAAGAAGAGGGAAGGTCTAATCCTTACAGCACGTACTCATTGGCTGTATGTCACCGAGGACAGCTCTGATTGGATTCATTCAGGTGTCAGTCAAAGGTGGCATTGAGAGCTTGACTAATGTTTACATGTGAGTGTTAAGGTGCTAATTGAAGTTTTGTGAATTGGAGATTACATCTGCCGGCTAATATAAAATTATGCAACGTCAGTTGCGTGCAGTATTTATTCATGTAATGTGTTTTGGACTACATATTTTACTAGATTGTATTGTCTGGAATGGATCTTTGCCAATGTAAAATCGTTTTTGACTCTTAGCAATCGGTGAAATAGTCTCCATGGGTGAGTAAAGTTCTGGTTATGTATGTTGGTGTTCTGACAAAACTGTTGATTGTACCTGCTGTTGCGATTGTATCTTGAAATAGTTTCAATCAAGTCAGAATAATCGTAATATTCTAAAAATGTGTATAATGAATTATACACTAAAATATAGTAGCCGTGCATATCTCTAAAGCCTGCAAACGGTCCTGACAGCCACCTTGGATTTGAACAGATCCGCGTTTCATATCATGTCCCCCACCCCCGAAGCTTCGGGTATTCGCTATTAATAACTAGCAAAGCTTCGAATCACCAAAAATGGTATTCGGGCCAGCCCTACAAGACACACACTGTTGCCCCTGTGACAGCGCAGTGATGGGGGGGCTTTATACGAACGGAGTCTATTTAAAGCACATAGGCTATGTGGAAACACATACACGCATCTTAACAGCGTGCTTCATAAGCATAACTAACAACCACATGGCTCTCAGACAGGTTACTAAAATATTGATCACAACCATTACCTCTATAAGAAGAGATGCTACTGTGCGTACACTCTTGTAGCACTCGGACTGACATAGCTACTCTCAGAGTCAAACTGTACTCGGGAGGAAACCTAATGATACTTGGAAGACATCAAACTCTCTTACCTTGAGTGTCTCTTGTTTGTACAGTAACTAGTCTAGACTTTAAACATTCTACCTTTTCCAGCTGTGTTGCCTGAATTGACCTGGAAGGGCTGGACTCATTTTGAAATGTCTAAAATATGATTTTCTTCTCTGAATAAAGCATTGAGTAAATCAAGCGAGTTCGATTTATCCACAGATCTGACATCATTTCTGGATTGTAACCAATCATCTCTGGCCAATCATCCCACTACGTTTAGACCAACTAAAATTTATGTTCAGCTTGTAAGAAGTGACAAATGTCCATCTAAAATTGCAAGTATAATGATATGGGGCCTATAAGGAGTATCCAAATCAGAAGGCAATTCTATAAGCCAAACCAATTATTAACCAAATAATATAGGCATAGTTACATATTACCTGTGTATGATGACTATGTAAAGAATAATGAGACTATGGTTTAGGCTATGATATAACACAATTCAGATAAGGTTTCCATGAGTTTTACTGTATGACCTATAAATGTACACAAAGCCCTGAAACACACCCTTCTCTGCTCTTTAACCATGTATCTTGCTCTCTGGCTCTCTGACACGCAGCTGTGATCTGTGACACCCCAGTCTGTACCCAGAAACATGATCCGTCAGCAGTGGAAAGGTTTCATCATCAGCTCCTCAGACACGTCTGTGGCAGACTCTTATTCAACATACAGTTGTGTATCACCACAATATGTACTGGGAACTGGTCAATGGTTAACATCATATTATTGTTCAATCCTTTACTGAATGCCGTGGATTCTATGAGTCTATGTTTATTTAGCTGTTGAAGTCAAGTTTGAAACAAATGTTTGAAGCGATGTGGTTTTTAAACAGCGATAAAGATTAGGTGAATTTCTAACCTCACGAGATACAGTAAATTCAGATATGATAGACCAAACATACCTAATACAGTACACACTGTACCAGTATGGCATTTATTGATGTAGACTGTTTGCTATGCAACCACAACTGGCACCTGCACATGAGAGCCAAATACAATCCAAATGAGTGACAACCACAACTGAGCTACAGTAGACTTACCGAACCACGATAGCATTTTTTCACATCTTCATAGGACAGATCCTCAATCAGATGAAATCTATAATACAAAAAGATAAAATAAAAAACACATTCTGGTAATTAACATACAAATAAACATAAATTCACAACATAAATGACTTAGTGAATACAACCTTAAATAACGGCTGTACAACTGTACTAAAAGGCTATACAGCCAAGGTGCCATTATTGTAAATACTCCTTAGTTACTGTTCATTTTGATAACAGTGTCACCCACATAGAGTCACACTGTACTGTAGACTGTACTGTACGGTATGATGAAGATAACAAATGCTAACTGCCTGAATGGGCAGAATGCATGTCTCTTTAAACTGTATAAATCAGAGAGACGTGTACTGTAGTTTTAAAGTTGGGTTAGTACATTTACAGCATTTAACAGACACTTTTATTTATCTATTTGAATGTAGAAATGGCAAAAGTGTTAATGTAATGACTAAGAGTGAACGGGGAACTACCCTTTTATACTAATTAGCAGACGTGCAGACGGTCCTGACGGGCAAATCGGTCATCGACCTGGGTATAGGGGCGAAAGACTAATCGAACCATACTCTTATAAACTAAAGCTTATAAACTAAGCAGAGTAGAATCCTGCTTGTGATAAAACATGAAATAAAAATGTAATACGTATAATAAAAATGCATGTACTACACAACATCATGAGATCCTTTGAGGGGTCTTGACCCTGTCTTTGAAAGCACTGGTATAAACCAGGTGCAGAGTCACTACTCAGACAGGGTCAGCTGTCACAGAGCTGACAGAGATGGATGCTGTGTGTGTGTGTGTGTGTGTGTGTGTGTGTGTGTGTGTGTGTGTGTGAGAGATGATGTATTGGAGAATGTTGTTTACAGCCAGCTGCAGCTGTGACAAGAACCCAGTGCCTGGTGGAAGCAAGCCTCCTTAATGGCTCTGTCACCCATTTTACTTGATGCAGAGCCTTCAAACCAGCACGAAGCCAAGGAGCAGTGCCAAAACCTGTGTTTAGTTCCATTCAATCTATCACCTAACTGCCTCTACGCCAGTGAGCAAACACAAAATCACAATCTTATTGACTCAACATTTGCTGACTGCGTTAAGCTAAGGCACACAAGATAAATGTAAAGTATATTTTCTGAAATATATAAATAAATAAAACACAGCAGCCTAGCTTAGATATACTGTATATATGTTTAGTGGAATATCTTGTATATGATATATGTATATATATATATGTTATCATTTGTGGATGAGCACAGTTATCTTAAACATCAAACCCCTCAATAATCAAATAAACCCTCAATCATCAAACACAGAGAGCCCCCCTTTGCTTGTGACTGTGTTGTGAACAATAAATAGGACTGCTTGTACAGTAGGTAGCTCCTGGCTGCTGGATGCTCCCATGCTCCCAGGTGGAGAGAAAGTGTGATTATTGAAAACACAGGCTTCTCTATTGGGCTAACTAGCTCTCTTACACCCCCCCTCCCTCTGCCTCTCTGTCTTACACAGTATCTAGGTCATGTGCATTTACAAATCAATACCTAAGCCTTAACACGTGAAGGAAGCACTCACATATTAGCGATGCCACCAAAAGCATGTGGAGGCTGTAAATTGCGCCAAAACTCTGTGTTGGGTTTTATCAAGTATCTTAAATGGTATTTAGTAAACAGAATAGTTAAAATATCCAACAGTCCTGATGTGATATGAGGCTGTGGGGCGTATATAACAGCATGCATTTACATTCTTACGACCAGCTTAAGAGCGATTCCCCCATCTCCTACTGACTCCATGGGCTCTCGACTATAATGCCACTATTAAACCTCTGTGAGAAAATGAAATGTGTATGTGTGTGTGTGTAAGTGCCCTTGGCAGTATGTCATGCAGATAATTACTAGCTGGAGGGAGTCTAAATTGAATCCTACATTTGAGAGTGAAAGCCTCTGATTAATGGCTAGCAGTGAACGCAGTCAATAATTTAGATGATGGAAGGGCAAACAGAAGAAAGAACATTATAGAGAGTCACTGACTTATTGGCCTCAAAGCTAAAGATGAATATGAATGTTTTGAATTGATATTACTGTAGTATTGGAATGGGTCTGACCCAATGCATGGCATTGCATAACACAATGTTAGAGGATACCCTTTGGATTTGGACCCTATATATTCCAGTGTCTGTGTCTGTGTACTGGACTGTATAGTGAGGGAAATACATGGGAAAAGACCAAGTGATGTGGTTTATTAGGCAGGGGGTTACTATAGAAACAGAGACCAGGCTCTGCAATCTAATGAAAGCACAGTGGAAAACACTTCAACCAACAGTATTATGTTCTTGTGATGCAGTGAAACGAAAATGGCATCTTATATAAACTTGTCTAACTAAATTGCTTATTTAAACACTACAACTCATTTGTATTTATTGAAGTAAGGATACAATACAGAGAAGTGGAAATCTCATCAGAGTAAACATGGGTGTGTGTATCATACGTGAATGACAGTCCCCAGATAAAAAGACTGTACAGTATGTACGCAAGTCAGCCAGGGCCCTCCCATTCACTTACACACACACACAAATCAACAATACCTCTGTCTCCAATCCATTTAAATATATATTTATAACATACACAATCACCATCAGTATAGACCAGAGGTCTTCAACGTTTTTCGGGCCAAGGACCCCTTCGCTGATAGAGACACTATCGCCCTATCACATATGATATCAAATATTTAGTTGCCGGGCCAACATTAATGTGTATGTATGGTTGCCTATGATGCCATGTATAAATGTATGCCACTATTAAGCCAATACAATAATAACTGACATATTTATATATTTATAGCACAAGTTGTATTTATGTTAATGTATATTTTTATGATCACAAAATAAAGTTTGGGATCAAATAATTTAGAGGACCCCCTTCACTACCTCTGAGGACCCCCTGTTGAAGACCTCTGGTATAGACTGTATCCTAGTATACTGTATTACTGTATGATACACTCTATACTGTACTGTATCATACAGTACAGTATATACACACACTGATATCAGCCCAGAAGCTCAAGTGAACATGACACACTGAAGACATAGTGACTATAGTGACCTCACTTATTCCCTATCCCCTGCCTATTCTAGAGGGAAACTGAAAACGGCCTTTTTGGAAGTACTGTGTGTGTGTGCGTGCGTGCGTGCCTATTGTTTGACATCAAACACGGCTGAAATGAAAGCGGAGAAGAACTGCTGTGTAAATAAACCAGCAGTGGCTCTGCCCCACAGCCGTGCATGCACAGGATACAGATGGGGCATGTGCCTCAGCATACAGCAGCAGGTGTGTGCGTGTGCGTGCACGGGCTTGCCTGAAGTGGCCGTGCGTGTCCGCATCCTTGGAAGCATCTAGGTCCTGTGTGGTTAGCATGGCAGTCTCTTCAGGCTGATCCTGCAGGTCTGTCATGTTCCTGGCCCACACACACACACGCAGGACTGGGTCAACACTGTTTTTACACACACACTACTGTATGTGCAAGAGGTCTGTGGTGCAAACAAGTGGATACTAGCTTCAGCCCTTTCTGTTAGTGCAGACATGTACCCACCCGCACCCACACTGAATGTTCTCTGTTTACACATCATAACATCACACAAGCTATTTCATGTCCCGTCAGAGCCAGATGTGAAAAGCCATTTATTATTAGTAGTTTTTTGCCTGCATAAATAAAGCCAGTGCATGTCCTCTATGATGATACAAAAGCAGAGAGCACATCGGGGGTCTTCCAGATGGCTGAGCTGATTTATTTTGCTATGTTCCCCATGCTTTAGAATGCATAGTGTAATCCAGTATAATGGCATAAGCATGCTAAAAAATACCATCACACTGAACTCCCTTGGTTAAATGAACTACATTAAGTAAAAACCGCACCGTCATTTTGTCTGCACATCCGATCGCATGCAGAATGCAAATATATTGGGACACTTTTTTTAGCAGAAGGAAATACACACTAGAACACTGTATGAAATGATATGTCATGATGTCTCAATTATACAGTATGCTGAGTTTCATAAAACTGATAAATTATTTAATCGCCATATATACAGTCAAATAATCTACTGTAAATATATTTCATTTTATTTTCACTCTTGTTAACTCCAGATTCGCTCGCTCACACACGCACAACACACACACACGCACACACATGTCCCATAGAAGGTTTTCCTAAGAGGAAGTAGTTTCCACCTGCCTAGTATAATTACAGGTGTTGATGGAGATGGCTTGTGAATGCAGTGTTTTCCTACATGTTAGGCTACATCTAATTGGGCTGAAGCCACACATCTGAGCCACTGGCCTGCCCAAACAATGGGCCTTTCCTGTTTCTACACTCAACAAAAATATAAACACAACACTTTTGTTTTCGCTCCCATATTTCATGAGTTGAAGTCAAAGATCTAAGACTTCTATGCACACAAAAGCTTTGTTTATCCCATAGTTCTGTTCACAAATGTGTTCATGTTAGTGAGCACTTTCGCCATATATAGATAATCCATCCACCTGACATATATAGCTAATTAAGATGCTGATTAAACAGCATGTATAATTATTCCACAGGTGGGTCTTAGACTGGTCACAATACAAGGTTTTGAGGGAGCATGCAATTGGCATACTGACTGAAAGTCAACTGTCCACCAGAGCTGTTGCCCATGAATTTAATGTTCATTTCACTACCGTACATCATTTTCAATGTCATTTCCAACAATGTGATGGTACTGTATATCCAGCCAGCCTCACAACCGCAGACCATGTGTAACCATGCCAGTCCAGGAGCTCCACGTCCACCTTCTTCAGCTGCAAGGTCATCTGAGACTAGCCACCCAGCTGGTTTGCACAACCATAGCATTTGTTCACAAATGGTCAGAAGCGGTCTCTATGAAATGAGTGCTCATCATCATCCTCGGCATGGTCTTGACCTGACCACAGTTTGTCATCGTAACTGACTTGAGTTGGCAAACGCTCACATATGATGGCGTTTGACACTTTGGTGAAGTGTTCTCTCAATGGACAGATCCCAGTTTACTTGACTGGGTATGGCATCATGTGGGCAAGATGCCCTATGGCGGCGATGGAGTTATGGTATGGGCAGGCAGGCTTAAGCTAAGGTTCAACAATCACAACTGGATTTTATTGATGGCAATTTGAATGCAGAGATACCGTGATGAGGTCCTGAGAAACGTTGCTCTGTAAGGATCTGTACACAGTTCCTAGGAGCTGAAACATCCCAGCACTTGCATGGCCTGCATACTCAGACACGTTTGGGATGTTCTGGTTCACCACGTACGACTGTGTGTTCCAATAATATACAGGTACAGGGTTAGCATTCCACAATCAACTTTAAGTGGAGATGCACTACAAAGGGAAAATCAGGCTCACACCAGATAATGACTGGTGTTCTGCACCCCACCACAAATAGCATCTGCCCTATGTGTGAAATAGCTATTATGCATTGCCTAAAATGTTTTTATGCACATTTTAGAGTGCCAATTAATCGTGACCAATCCAAGATGGTGGTTAATCAGCGTCTTGATATACCACACCTGTCAGGTGTGTGGGTTACCTTGGCGAAGGTGAACCCTTAGCCCAGCTAGGGGTGCACCCTTTCTTTTAGTGGGGGGGGGGGCTATGAGGCAACAGTGCTAAGCGCTTTACCACCAAGTCACTGATTGATCTTATGAATGCCTACATCCTCCTCCTCTTGTCTATCTTGTGTGTCTCAGGAGAAAACACTGCTGTCACAACCAATTAGGTATAATCTCTGTAGACTTGCTTGTATACCACATGGTTGTGTGTGCATGTGATTATGCAGCTTCCTGCTATACATGTGTTTTGTTTAGGATGGAATTTGAATTGGTCTGCCATGGAGCATACAACACTCCATGTGCCAAACAGATGACACGATAATGTTTAATAAATGCAAATAGTGACGGTTGGCGTCTATCCTGTCCCTTCTCACAGGAAGCCCACAAGATGTACATGCAGACATTTGCTGTGTGTGTCAAATTCATCAACCTGTCTTCTGTCTCTCTCATCGTTCTTGTCATCTCAGTCACGTGCACCTCATTGATCAGAGGCATCTTTCTAGAGATCAGTTTTAAAATCAGACAAGATTATTATATTTATTACCACTAGTATTAGAAATAGAAATATGCTTAGCAAAACAAACAAAAAAACACTATAGCAGACTGAACCAGTAATATTTATTCACAGCCTGAGTGAGCCTTTCACAATCTGAACACCTGAAGCAGCGTAGGCCAATAAGCTTAGAGTTCTGCTTTGTCAGTGAAAAGCAGGATGTGTATTATTTTAATTGGGTGTGTACAGGGTACCAACCAACTCACCACCTGCGCCCAGAAGAAATAGTCTAATTTGCCTAGGAGGCAGCAGTAGGGTTTGTTATATAGTACATATAGTAACACAGAAGTTGTCTTTGACAATGCTTTATCTTCTACATCAAACCTCTGCTGGTATTTTAGGCTGTAGGTAATAATTTTGAGGATGTTGTAAAATGTATGTTAGAATAATGACAGCAGCATAAATTGTGCTAACAGAACGTTGTTTACGTATTGTGGTGGGAACTAGTGTAGTGTGTAGTATGCCTATGTAGTAGACTAGTTGTAGGCTGTGTTTAGTATACGAATAGGCTACTAATTATACGTGCTTTGAATAAAAGCGTCAAAATGTCTGCTGAAATTTTAAATGGAACAGCCCGTGGTCTCAAATGTATTAATATATTCAATGAAAAGTAGCATATTACGGTACAAACTGCAGTTGGAAAGAAGAAGCTACATTTTGAAATGATTAGATACACAAGCGCCACAAATAACTCTCTGTCGTCACACGTCGTAAGGCTAGAAAGCTAATAGCGACGCGGTAGGCTATGTATGCGTTTTCTTCCATTTCTGCATAGGGGTAGCCGTACATTAAAGCTGACAGCAGATCGCATGACTGGAACCGGCCTTCTGTATTATGTGTGCACTCCTGGGAAAAAAGCTCACTCAGAAATTGATAGCGGCATAAACACAAAACGTAGCTTAAATACTTTTCTATCAGTACTATAGACTAGTCGTGGTTATGCGATTTCTAAATGGTGCTTGTAAAATTGTGTTCAACTAACGTTACGTAAAAGATGGATGTATAGGAGAGGAACTATTGCGCTTTTGTGTAGCTCAATTCTACTCGCATTTCTTACCTGGGACTTGCACTGCCACCGTGCCACGTCGTTCTTGGCGCTTCACTAATGTTGCTCCAGTGAATTTGTCAAAAAAGCCATTTCCACCGGCAAAACAAACGCAAACCCAAGCCGCTAGAATGATTCAAGTCAGTGTGTCGTGTTTACTGCACAACCTCCCACCAGCTGAGGAGAGGTGGGTTGAGCTTACCTATAGCCTGCTATAGCCCAGTATTGGCGACTTGCTATGCTGTTGCTTTAGCCATCGCCAAGGGATTTCTACAATGGCTAAATATTCAGTTATCAACATCTTCTGCAGATAAATATTGCTGTACATAGCAGTAAAATAAACATACTGTATGGTGTACTGTAGGCTACATTTTGTACAGTGTGCATGTACTTTACAATTTGAATGTCCTAAGTACAAACAGTGAACATTGATCACCATTTTATATTGTGCACATTTAAGATGCTTTTATGTGCACATTTATTATGCTGCAGCATCATAGGATGCAACATAGTATCCTATTGGTGATGGTACCCACACAAGTAGCGGGACTGTCTCCCCAAGAGCCTAGCCTGATGCTCTATACATCTACAGAACTATGACAAGTATGGGATGGAGAGTAAATAAAGCTAACGCCTAACAAGACACTGGAATTATTAGATCTTGAGATGGTTTGAAACCATTTAAAATAGTAAAGGTGAATTTAGAGAAGCACTTAATTTGACCAGTGTTGAGGTTGTGTGCTGTATATCAAATGAGCAGGTTGTCAAAACCGATTGAATTCCATACTGTAGATGGTCACTGGTCATGGTACTGCAAATTTGTTCAGGTAAAATATCCCCCCCCCTTGCAGTCAGTGTGTTTTGTGTGGTCGTTCTCTTTCCATCTTAGGCATCTATTTATTTCTCAGTTCAGAGGTAATTTTGTGGTGGCGTGGACCGACCTGGCTCTGGTGGCAGTGATCCTCTGGGTACAGGTACCGTATGGGTGGCGATGCTGTGGGATCATGTAGTATGTGTCCCGGCCTAGGGCCTCGTCGGCAGGAAGGCCCTCAGGGCTGGCAGCGTATATAGTGCATCCCATGAACACCTCTTGGAAATCAGCAGCAGCTCTCCCTCAATGCAAAGAAGGCTTTCCTCAAGCGAGCGTCCTGTCCCGATGCCAGCCAGCTGCCCTCTTGAAAAGCCATTGGCTCAGCACATGGCTGCATGGATATCCCCCCCCCACACACACATTTTCACCTCCCAAGGATAATCAGATTTCACATTTACACTAGACAGAATCGTCCCTGCAATAATCACCCTGGCTCACCTCTGCCGCATTATGGCAGTGAACAGAGCTACTAGTCCAGGAGAGTGACTTCTTACATTAAATGCTTGTGTGTAGACACTGCACTGTGTGTGGAGGGAGATTACAACACACATACTACACAAGCCAGAATAAAAATTACTTGAGACTTAAAGGTGGACTAAGAGATGGTGGAGAAAGATAGTTATATATGGATATTTTAACTCAACATCAAAATAAAATACACTACTCCCTTCACTGTCATAGGGCAGTGTTTCTCAACCATGGTCCTCCTGGGGACATCCTGGATGTTCAGATTAGTCAGGCGTGTTAAAGCAGGGAGACATCTAAAACATGCAGGGGGCCACCAGGACCATGGTTGAGAAACACTGCCATAGTGTACTCCCTCAGAAGCTACACCTGCCCACAGAACAGACAATAGTAGAATTTTACAAAGTGCATTTAATTAGAATAGCTAAACCCACATAAGTACCACACATACAGTATCAAGTACCTAATTTGTAATTATTAATTAGATTCCATGTGTCAAATTGAAACATTCAGGATTCAATTCAGTTTTAGATGTCTAGTGTACACTTTAAAAAATATATTTTTTTTTTAATGGGTTTTACCAGTTAATTCTACTATACTTTTTCTGTATTGCAAAATGATAGGAAATCATATTTACAAGAATATACTGTTTATTTAAATGTGTCATGTGATTTAACAAAATCATTGTTTAAATTTAATACATTAAATATAGTTTAACTGCTTTTAAATGACAATTTAACAGAACTATCTGTAAAAAATGTATGTCCCTTTTAAACTGTTGACGGCCAATCACGCCACAATGTGGGCGTGGCTTCTGCATTCTGTGCAAAACCTTGAGGTAAAACCAGCTCAAGAGTAGTAGGGATTCACATGTCACATCGAGTTGTTTCACTGCAGCCCTACAGATGCATGTCAGTGAGACTCCCCACAATGTTTGACAATATTTAGTCTGGGGTCCTGGCCCTGGGTGCAGTTTTAAACAAATGGCTTTTGATGTGAAAAGATGTCTAAATTAACAAGGGTTCTCTGTATAACTGTCAAGTTTTATATGTGAATGATCTTACATTTGTGTTAATATAGTAACAGTAATAATCTGTACTAAAACACTTGTACGTTTTTTTTGTAGGGTTAGAACTGTATTCCTACAAGGAATTAAAAAAAAATCTTTAATCAGTTTTATATCTTTTTTATATAAATTGTTTCCTGGTGCCGCTGCTTTAACGATATTTATTTTTTACATTGTATACAAGTGATTTACATTTTTTTGGGTTTTTGGGATCCCAAAAAAAACAGGTGAAAATCGTTGCATTTTTAAGATAAACAGAGGGGAAAAAAAACACATTAAAAACAAAAACTTAAAGGTTGATTCTTGACCCACCCTCACACACCATGTTGTGGACCAGAAGCAGAAGTAAACAGTAAAGGACAAATTGTCTCATAAAAAGATTTATTTTTTTTTCAGCCCAAATTTACAAAGGCAAGTTACAGAGTATTGTATAAAAAAGAACCATGGCAATGTACACTTTACACAAACTCCTGAAGGGAGGGGCCGCGGAGGAGAGGTGAAGAGTTCTGAATCTCTCACATAGAAAGAAATAAAGACATTGTAAACAACCTTGCAAGTACCAGGAAGGGACTGATACTTTTGGGTTTTGAGTGACAGTAGGCGGGTCAGGAAAGGACAAACGAGCAAGTGTCTCTGCGTATTTCACAGGAGAATGTTCAACTAGGCACCAATTGAGACAACTGCTGGCCAATAAATATACTCTTCACCATGAAACAAATAGTCCTGCAAAATACAGAGCCAAACACTTTCCAATAAGTTGATAGATAGCAAACATTACTTTTCTGGCTTTTCATACACTTTAGTATATATGATTTTCACTGGATTTCGTTTACTACTGAGATAACATTACTACTCTCGGAGAGAGAACAAAATGCACTTGTCACAACCATTGTTTGATAAAACTATATATGTATGCAGTCTGCTGGTACTAAACCCCAATGACTTTAATGACAACATCACAGCTGCCTAGATTACCCTTACAGATTAAGTACAAAGACAATCACATTCATCTTATTCATGTCAGACCACCTTTCTGCATTGAAATGCATACAAGTCATAGCATATGACCATCTCTGGATACTCGCAACTCACTTACATGGAATGTCCGAGAACCCCCAAAGCAAGATCTGCATTTTCCTAATTATGAGTGGTGTTCCAGGTAAAACACCTGACTTCAGAGGGTATTAAAGTTGAGACTAAATGGTGGCTTGGAAACATCTCGATCACATATTTAACCAACAAAACTACAACATATGTTGTCGTAAAACAAAACCTAGTCAAATGAACTGATGAGCATGCTCCTTTACGAACACAAACATACTTGTTAGATGGCCGATTCCCCACTGTCATTTTGATGCATGCACTGAAACACCAGGAATTCTGTTCACAACAGATTGTGGCATTGCGTAACGTAATGCCTTAAATTATCACTTATCCCGGGCCCCATCACTCCTGAAAGAACTCACTAAAACAGCAAGCCCAGCTGAGTACAGAATATGTCCTCCTTTAAAACCAAAACTAGAACCCACTGCAGGACATATTTGAATGGTGAATGAACACAAGTTGATTCAGAACCTGAGAGATGTGAAAGGTTGAGTTGAGAGGGACATACACTAATAAAAGGAACTTTACAGGATGACAATGGCCATTATTTAACAGACAATGATTTGATGATGGTCAGTGTTGGGCAAATGTATAACAAAACAATAACCGGCTAGAGCAAAGTGTTTATTTTTGTCTGATTGGCTGAGACAGGGCTGAATGTAAATAATATTTGATTGAATTTAGTTGAATTAGTTTGCCTTTGATTAAAGCACTATGCTTTTTGGTTGGTGTATCCGGTTTCTGAGCGTATTGTAATTGTTTATAAAACAGTACAGCGAACATGTTGATGTGCTAGTAGCTGGCCAGCAAACACCTGCAGAATCAAGGAGAACAGAGAGCTGGGCATCTGTCATAAGCACAAACAGCTTGGGGATGAGCAATAAGCAAGCTGATTAGAAGAAACCATCACATGAACGATACCAGAGAGTGCATGTTTAAGAATGTGTGGATAGATGTGGCCATTTCAGTGTGAGGAAATTCATCACAGGCATTCAAAGCCGAAAACTTTGATATGGAGTACTGAACAAAAGCAATATTGACATAAAAGAAAAAAACATTTAAGAAAAACAAAACATGAATAGTGTTTATTCTCCATTGAGGTCTATGCGGTCCCTTCGCAAAACATGACATTATCCCTGAAACAAGAACTGAGGGTTCAGTGAGGATGGGAATTATCGATGATGGAAAATGAAAACTTCAATCTCAGGCTCTCAAGTCTCTGAAGAAAGCAGCTATCGCCACATTCCCTCTCCCCGCAAGCCCAAAACATTTGTCAAGTTAAGGATATACTGTTGTTTCACGGCATACAATAAGCCAGAGTTCAATCATTTCAATATGATTGACTTTTTATTGTCAATCTTTTATTTTGACTCTCCTTTCCCCATCAGACAGCCACCCAACCCCCCAAAATCCCATGCCAATTTTGTTCTGCGCATGAAGGAAAAAATAAAATAAAATGCAGTCAAAAAAAGAGAAACGAAAAAACAATCAGGCAGTCCACCAGTCTATTGTTGCATTGTATTTGTCGACAGTGCAAAGACTAGATAATCAGCGGGTTGGTGTTTCCTCTGCATGTTATGGCAGAGCGATGGCTTTCAACCTGGATTCTATCAGTCCTATTACAGTCCAAGGTTTGGAGATTGGGGTTATTCGCAAGGGGAGAGGAAAAAAAAACAACCATCTGCCAGACCTCAGGGCAGAACAACAACAAAAATATATAGATAGAAACACCATTCAACTGATGTCTAAAAGGTACCACCCAGGAGATCATCTTCTCATGTGAGCCAGTCACATGAATCTTTGAAGTGTGGAGGTGTGTCTGTCAGGTTTCCCTGTGAGAAAACAGAAGATAAGAACATTTATTACCAATTTACTAACCAAATACATGTTTGCATTTCAATATGTACTGTACATTTATAGCTGAGCTCCTCCATTCTGGACTGAAATGTTTAACTGCAGGTTAAGAGACCTGCCACTAGAGATCAGTGCAGCCTGCGCTACTTCTGATTCTCTGCAGGCTCATTCCATCTCTATTATCATTGCTGTGGTCTCCACTTGTCCTCGAAAGACCTGCTTAGGATGGATGAGCTGCTGAGCTGCTAAGTGCTGCTGCAATGCATAGTGTGGTACTTGCTGAAGCGCACAAAGAGCTTCGTTTGACTAAGCCTTTTCACAGGTTTGTGCCTGCAACATCAACAGTTTGAAGATAGAGTAATAGAGCCAATGCCTTTCAGTTCAAATTAAATAAACAGCAGCAACAACCATGTTTTCTTCTTGTTGACACTATGTCCCAGATCGGCCTGCTCAATACCAATGGACACATGTATTATTCAGCGCTGAATCTATGTACTTTTATCTAGTGTGCAAGTATTGCTGACAGTTCACCAGTAAGAGCAAATATCTGCTAGCAGGCTTGTGTGCATATTACAAACTCCTTTTTGCCAGTCCAGTCAAGACTAGTCACAGTAGTAGTTGAGGACAGAGCTATGGCAAAAGTGGTTTTGCCTAGTGCCGTGTATTAGTTGAATTTAAAAAGCATCACTCTGGCTATGTCGTGCATAATGTAGCATACATGGTTCAGTTAACACCACACATGTAACAATAGAGAAAGGGGACAGACCTGTGGTGTAAGACAAGTCAAACTGGCCTGAGAGCAGGGGATATCCCAGGTGGTGGTGGGAGGGCAACATGCGCTGGGAAGGCGAAGAGCGCGGCCGGTCCACGTCTCTCTCTCTGTCCCGGTCTCCTCCAACGCCTCGGTCCTGCTCGCGCTCCCTCTCCCGGTCGTGGGAGGCCTTGTCGCTCACTGTGGGGGACTTGCTCTTGTACTGGCTGGCGTGCTGATGCAGGATATCCAGGGCTTTGGAGTCCGACGCCGATTTGGTGACCGTGGGACTGGCGCGCGACTTGTCGCCAACCTCCTCACCTCCGGCTATTTTGCTACCATATGGAGAAAACGGGTAGCCTGGGGCTAGGTAACCTAGGAGACATTGGAGATGATGATGAAACACAGGGAAAATGCCATAGAAAGCTGCTCTTGCAATCACTGAACGAGACTGGACACACTTAAATATGTAGTCCAATGTAGCATGTAGTTAATTGTCATCATTTAGAGCAAAGCGTATGCCATACCTGGGTAGTTCTGCATCATGACAGAGGGCATGCCCCTGTATCCAGGGTGGCTCGGGTCATATCCTTGTCCATAAGGGTACCCATGCATATAGGGCATGTAGCCTTGGTGCTGTGCTAATGGCGACGAGAACTGAATGTGAGCGTTGGAACGTGGGTCTTTGCCCATGGCCCGGTGGTCCTCAGAAGACATGCGAGGATCAGGGACCTCTTTGCTCTCTTCTTTGGGACCACCACAAGTGTCCTTGGGCCTAGGCCTTTCGTCTTTGATTTTCCTATCACGCTCCCGCTCTCGATCCCGTTCGTCTTTCCATCGAGGCTGCTGCTGCTGGTGCTGCTGGTGATCCTCTTCTGACTGGGGCTTCTGGCTGTCAGCGTACTGTTGAGAGAGAACATGTATGGCAATTAGGAAATTAGCACTAATTCATTCTCATTCTGAACAACATAATATGACACTACGCCAAATACACCGCTATGGAGTTATTTTACCGCCATAAATTGTAAGGACAAATATCTGTTGCAAATTCATTTTTGCTCAGTTCCTCAAAGATTTTCTTTAGTCTCATGCAAAAATGCAGGTAAACAATCATTTACCATGCTCTTGCATGGATTTTCTTCTCTCTCTCAAAAAACTCACAATTTGCTCTCGTACAAATAAGCTGCTCGCTCATCAAGATCAAAGTCAACATCCGCAGCTTCATAATTCATTACTCCTGAATACAGATTTAGAATGTTAACGCTAGATATACAACTGAACTTTACAGTTATTACCAGTCATTATCATCTGTAGTAAGTTAGATAGCTATGATCGTAACCTGCCTGTGTCAGCCCATAACGTGTCAAGCACCTTGTGGTATCACACAGCACTGTATGTATGGTAGTCTGTTCTCAGGTCTTACCTGTCTGTACCACATAGCCTGCTCCATCCCCCCCTGTCCTCTGGACTCCAGGCCTTGCTTGGAGTCGTCCTTCCCATGGTGCCCCCCCTCACTCAGCTTCATCTTTAGCCCTTCAGCCTGCTGGGACTTTGCCTCTTCTCCCTTTATGCCACCCATGGATTTGTTGGAAGGCTCAGAGGGAGACTCCCTAGATTTTCCTGGGGGTTGATGGGGCTTACACAGGTCTGCCTGGCTAGGGGCTTTGGAGAGGCTGGGGGGCATGGGACCCTTTTGCTTCCAATCCTCTTTCATCAAGGCCTCTCGCTCTTTTATGGCCACATCAGACTTCTTCTCAGCAGCACGATGCTGCTCGGCCATCTGACGCTGCCGGTCTTCGTACTGTTGCCTGTAGGCTGGGTTGGTGTTCATCAAGTGGTTATGGTACGCTTGGTCAGGATGGTATGCATATGGAGGAACATAAGCATACTGGTTATAGTAGAGAGGCTGCATGAACATGTTGGAGCGCTGTTGGATGACTGAGGGCTGCTGTTGCTGCCCAGTGACATTAACGTCAACTTTGCGCTCTTCATGAACTTCAACCTTGATCTTTTCCTCCACTTGATCTTGGTCTTCCTCCCTTTTGATCTTGACATGTGACTCAGGCATTGGGATGCCAGGGTTGGGCCCGCTAGGGCTGGGGTTAACATAGTTGGGCGAGTAGTACGTCTCATAGCCAGCATAATATGGGGAATCTTTGCTGGGTGTCTGGTTTGGGAAGAGGGCTTTTTTGACGCCTTCTCTAATGGCCTGGTCCTCCGTCTTAACTTTGGCACCTTCTAATTTCCCCTCGCCATCCTCACCAGCATCGGAGATGTCCGAGTATGCTGGGCTGTTGGTTTTGACTGAAGAATTATCAGCACCATTCTGGGTTACCACATGGAGTGGTGTAAGAGGTTGTGGCATCCCACTGCCATCTATACGGCTGGCTACACCAATAGACGGACTAGGTGCATTGTCAGAGAAGCTGTAGATCTTATCAGCCTCTGCTTTAATGCTGGCCAGACGACTCTGATGTGGGTCAGAAGAGCCATTGAGGAGCCCTTCCCCCTTAGGGCCTTGGTCGGAGGATTCAGAGTATGGCAGTTTTCCTTCCTCTATTTTACCACCCTTCCCTGGGGGCTTGGGGCTGTCAGCCTCCTTCCCACCATCTTTCTTCTTCTTGTCCTTTTTCTTTTTGTCCTTTGAGCTGGCAGAGGCAGGATCTCCAATGGCAGGAGTCTTGGGCTGTGTACCTTTCATTTGTGGGCTTTTGGGGATGCTTTGCATCACGGGAGTCATGCCAGGGGAGACGTTAGGGTTTCCCTGAGGAAACGAATAGATTTGCTGAGATGCAGATCCAGGGCCAATAGGTCGTGGCGACTTCATGTTTTTCTGGGCCAATTTGTCAGCCTTTGAGCCACTGCTAACCTTTTTAGACTTGTCCATGCCTCTCTTATCGTCCATACCATCATTACTGGCTTCGTCAGTTAGGCAGGGTCCATCTTCACAACCGTCCATAGGTGTACCACTGGTTTCTGGATCCATATCGGACATTTTCTTTTTACTCTGCTTTGAGCCAAACTTGCCAGGGGATGGGGAAGGACTTTGAGCATCAAAGCCCCTACCCTTTGGGGTGACCGAACGTGCTGGAGACGGGCAACCTTTCTGAGATATGGACGCGCCGTTGCAGTTGCCTGGTTCAGGGTGCAGAGTTGAGTCTTCTCCGTATTCGCTGTCTCCATCCAAGTCCAGCTTGACATCATCATCATTATGGGCACGGGCTTGGTGGTATTTGAGTCCATTGATGTGCTTGTACTTTTTGTTGCAGTTGGGGTGTGGACAGTCAATCAGAACCGGTGAGGGGCAGCTACGGTCAATTGGAGGTGGAAGAGGCTCAGTCTTGATCGAAGGAATGGGAAGACCAGTTGGCCCTAGACCTCCGCTGTTGGAGTTAGTCCTGATGCGCTTGTTGCCTTTGGTGTCCTCTGAGCTGGAAGTGGGTTCCATGTCTGAGGCGGGTTTGGTCTTGCGTTTCCCAGCTGAGGAAGGACTGGCCTTGATGTCCTCTGCGTTGCTGTTGGGCGGTGTGCGACGCTCTGATGGCGTTTGGCTGCCCCTGCGACCCTTGCTATTGGAGGCAGCACGCGTTTTATTATTGTTAGTGCCTTTGTTATCAGAGGAGTTGCTGTTCTCGTTGATGGGTGTATTGCTATTGGGTCTCATTCGCTTGCCCCGGCCACGGACATTTCTTATGTCCATGTCACTTGTGGGGGATTCACAGAACCTAGAGCAGCGTAGAAATTATAACAATTAATATTTCTCTAATGACATTGGTTGAATTTTTATGCAATACTGTACAATAACTTTCATTCTATAAAAATATATAAAATTAAAAAAGATTAAAAGTAAACAAAGAAAGAATAAGCATAATAAATTAAACATGCCTATCCACATGATTGATTTATGTTGTACAATCACCCCACCCCCCTCCCTGAAATGCAGCTAGTCTACTTAAATAGGAATGTTTTCAGCCCCAATGGTATTTTAATCTCATATGAACAATGCGTTCTTTCTAACCCTCTGCTAGTAATTTGGCACTTTCTAAGCGCCATTAGATGAGAGCCATTTTCCATCTTCCCTAGAATTGAACAGTAAGCACTAAGCAGAACATCAGAGGCCCATCAATTTTTAACTAAACACAACTAAAGACTGCATGCACACGGCAACCTTGAATTATCATACTAGTAAGTACTAGTTTAAGTGATGGGTTTAAGTGGACTTGTATTAATGCTTTATATTCCAAGTATTCGCTCAAAACTAAAATCAAATTATACGGCATTCACAGTCCTATCTATAGAAGATTAACGACATTCTAAAGATATGATCAATAAGATCACTTACAACACAAAAATGGAAGTAGCAATTTATGCATAATATATTACCTATTATGCTGTAATATTAAATATTACAGCAATGAATGTATAGTATATAGAAATGCACATTACACCCAAGAAGCTGGTGGAATACCTAATGTCCCTCGAGTAAAGAAGCACAGCAACTCTATTTGGACATAAGTATTTATTGAATACAATCAGGTCGTGTATGCACAGCCGAATAATAGACACTCTCCAGGAGATTATGACCTTGTTCTGTTTCAAATAAATTGAAAAATATGTTTACATGGCACTTGCAGCTGTTGGAATCTTGAGTGAGTTATGATTGGGTTATTAGTGTGCATGTATCCATGGTGAACATTATTCAAAAAGACACGGCTGTGAACATTTTACCTGCCTTGTAAACATAACATAATTCAAATCCTTAAAATAGCAGTTGGGCCCTGTGTCTCTGTAATTGTAATGCAATTATCTTCCTGCACAGCAGCGAAGGTTAGCAATCTGTGACAAAGAGACACTGGGCTAGGATGAGTCACAGATTCCCCAAGATGTCTCTCCAAACAATCTCAGCCCCAGCAGGGATAGAATACATCCGAAGTCTGACAGTGGTGCAGGAATTCAGACTCATTACTCATTGCAAGACTGGGTTTATATTCAGCCCGCTGAAAGCTGTTTGAATTATTCATAGTGTGTCCCTAATGTAGTCCTGTTGCAAACTGAAAATACAGCCCAACAAAACTCACTTACTGAGCAGGGCACAGCTATTATCGGATGCTATATCCTAGGCTTGCCTTTTGCATAACATTTGGTACTAAACTTGATTTCTTTTGTATTGCATCAAGATAGGTTTTACATTAATTAAATTAAAAATGTACATTATTGGTACCTAATTATATTCCATGAATGTATGTTACTATTTATGATAAACAGACAAAATTCTAGAGATTACAAATATGTTAAATCACCACCCAGATAATACAGATGGAGGAAATATAATCTTTTTATGATTGTGAATGTGATACAGTGTTGAGGAAAAGCTATTAGCCCAATAATTGGATTCCGCAATCCAGCTTGTTAGAGTGGTTTTCTATTTCTATCACTTCCTCAAGGGACATTAACCATTTGCCAGCAAGGAATGAGTCCCATTGCCCTATGCTTGGGATAAAGACAAGGGAAGGGTGAGCCAAAATGCACATGGGCAGATGTGTGCTGAAGGCTATATCCTTGAGCTCAGCTCTGACACATACAACAGATTAATATCGGGATATGGTCTTTATATACAGACTAGACCAGTTCAGCTAATATAGAGAGGAGGTACAGATGATTGATGGCAACCATGTAGCAATTCTCTATTTTTACCTTGACATTTAAATCTACTCAGAGAGTACATTCTTACCTGGGTGCAAAGGCTTTTAAAAAATATATGCAGGTAGTTTTTTTTTTTAGCAGCAGTCAGCAGTGAAGTGTTAACACATTTGAAATATCCTGGAAAATGCACAATTCATGATGCAATGTATAGAAGTGATGTGCAAGTGTATTGGCCAAAGGAGGAATAGATAATATGGAAATGATAATTACCTAGGGGGAGCCCAGTCATGTCGTGTACAGTCTAAGAGGGTGCCCACATACGTCTTATTCCTCCATGTTACATTGACCACCAGCATTCCTGTTAGAAAAAGTAGTTGTTAATATTTGCCATTAACCATTACCTATGTTGTAAATGGATACCAGAAACGACGACAAATAATGCTCATCACATGGGATAGATACTATGTAACCATGTTCCTAAACAAATAACATTTGCATCAACTCAGATTGCAAATGGCAGTTGAAAGCGCATTTGTTTAGAAAGTCAAAAGTTTGATTATAATCGCTGATTATTTTGTAAAGGAAGTTTCCCCCATTGGGACAATAGACATTTTATAAAAGGTAACTGAACAATGGAGTCTGGACCATATCCATTTTCAAGTTGTGAGACAAAGGAGACAGCGACACGTAATGCTAATAAGAGTCAGGTTACAGAGAAATGTTCACTAAATGTATTTTCCATTCGAATGAGCATACAGTTTAAGATAGTTCCCTAAAGAAGAATAACACAAGGAAGTGCTTTTGGCTCTATCTGACTTTACTGCTGAGGAATGCACTCCCAGGGTGAAAGGACAGCGCTGCTATCAAGAAGTGTCCATGTAATAGACTTTCTTGAAATCAACAGGCTCCTGGGTGTATATAACTTAACTTTAATGGATCAACTTGACAATGTAACTGAGGATCAACGCAAAGAGTACCCAGGTCATTTTAATGGACAACCACCAGTAATGCCTGAAGCAGACAAAGGGATGTTGCTGAATGTGTCTCTAAAACAGATGTCCCAATGAATTGCCAGATATCAAACAATGCAAACAGATACTGGTTATCTAATGCAAGACATGAAGACTCAAAATCATGCATGTTACCCTGTACAAAACGGTCCAGTTCAAAAACTTCCAGATGAAGAGTAGACATCTAGGTCAAATTGAACAGCAGTTACTTGTAACTTGGTGCATACAACTCATGTAAGATTCAGTGAAACAGATTTATGACAGTTACACCTAGGCAAATGCAAATCATGATAAGGAGCAATCGGCCTGCACAAACACACACTGCCCCAGCTCTCCCTCGTGACCCCCCCCCCCCCCCATTCCGGCAGTGGTGACCTCAGCATGCCACTCGAGCACTGCAGAGAAACCGGAGGCTGCAGCAAGCCAACTTATCTAATGGCACAGGAATGCTGGCTGGCAGCTTCCATTCCTCCAAGCATTTTATTAGCTTAGGAAACCTCTCTGGCTCACCACATTCTCTCTCTCCTTTCCACCCTCCCTCACTCACTCCATTTCCACATTTCAAAAAGGTATATACCCAACTCCAACTTATTATCTTCTTCCCTCCCACAGACAAGACAGTTGAGCTCTCATTTTACTCTCACTGCCTCTGGCACGAAGCAGTGAGTTTATAAGACATTTATATAGGTGTACAACAACCTGCTGACATTTTAAACCCACTCCCTGCATCTATATCCTAAAAACATGACTTGATCAGCTGAATCTAGGAAAATAGAGTGTATGTGTACGCCTTTGAGATCCACTCTACATTAAAAAGGGCCTGGACCTTTTTTAGAATGCCACCCCCACCAACACCATGCTCTCAAGTCACACAAAATGGCTGTGGCAGTTGGTTGTGGCAGAATGTAAATCAAGGGAGGGCAAATTAATAACTAGCCTTTCATGTTGTTCAGCATCAAGCCTTCCCAGCTTTCTCTACCAGAGTGCGGCAAATCCATACTTTCTTTACAGGTAGCATTCATTCTTGCAATCTCAAAAGCCAAAACAGTCTCGAGGCTATAAAACACCTAGTTCATTTTTTAAGACCATCATGTGGCATATTCAGGAATTTGTCTTTGATCTCAGCAGTGAATTTGTGTTAACATGCAAGGCATCTACAGATGGTGAAAACAAAGGGAGGGGCTGGCATTCTAAAATAACCATGTGTCACTTTTGCTTAATAAACATGTGAGGCCACTGGACACAAACTATTCAAATGGACCCTTGTCTTCTAGGTTAAGGCAACAATAAGAAATATGGTACTACAGACCAAAAATCCTCTGCCCGTTCAACAATCATGTTTAACAGAGATTAAATAGCATTGCTTAAGAAATACATGTACATTTCCTGAGTTATACATATTTAGGTGACTTATTTCAGACATGGCACCTGTTAAAGCCCAAAATTCTAACGTAATCCAATAGTCATCAAATTACAATGATTTGTGCTTTAAATTGCAAGCAATACAAATTGGGAGAAAATAAATTATACTGCCAAATTATACAGGGAAATAAGTTTGGAATTCACCATTACAGCATGCAATGCTTTTAGAACATTTCTATAATTTTATATATTTATATTTTAGATATTTATGTAATACTTTGCCATTGACAAAAACACTAGTATGAACAATCAAATAATCTGTGGAACATTATCAACAATCTTCTTCAGTTAAAATATTTCATTCTAGAAATACATTTACAACAATGGAATTGCAAAGACAAAAGTTGTCAATGTCAAAGCACACTAAACAGTTTCCTGTGGCAGTGTGGCAGGAATGGAACAACACTACACATGCTGTGCTGAGTCTCTCTGTGTGATTATCTGTTTACACACAAGGGAATATATAAGCTATGATTTGTTGGATCTGAGGGGTTGTTACCCGAGCAGAGACAGACTGGAGGTCAAAGAACAAAAACAAAACCATTTGCTGTTTGAAATAGGAGTTCATTTGGGGTTTGCTTGCTGGGGGTGGCCTGCCAAAGGGTGAGGTGAAGGGTTTGGAGCAGTGTCGGTTGTGTGGCTGGTTGTGGGCTGGGGGTGGGGTGGGGGCAAGAGAAGCTTCACTTCCAGCGCCATCCCCCTCTCTCTGCATCAGGCTCATTATGGTCACTCCGTCTGGCCATGTGAAGACCGCGTTAATGAGGGGAATTGGCCTGCAATTTCACCTCTCATTTCCTTTCAATGTGGCTGAACAACAGACGACAACCCTCCTTGGGAGCCAAACTCCACTGCGTACTTGTGCGCCATTATTGAATAAAAGCCTAATGGTGGTGGGTGGGGGGAAGGGGAGCTTCAACTGTGGGGTTTGTATCTGCCGCATGGGTCACTGGCTCCCTGATCACACAACCCCCATTTCTCCCTGATGTTGTTCAGGTCAGACTGTTAAGCTCCCTGCTGCTGGCCAAGGAATCCCAGGCCACCGGTTCACTGGTTCACACTTCAAATCCAACCGGCCTAACTTGGGGTCAACAGCATTTTCGTGGAATTCCCTTGTATTGCTATCTGCCAACATGTCTCTTTACTCCTGATGAGCAGGATATTATAGTGCCTTTCTGCCCGCTATGTGAGCTGTCCTTGGGGGGTGGCTACTCTAAATGAAGTGAGTCTTAAAATTCCACCACTCATGCAAAAATCATAATAGCACTTCCAGCTGAGTGTAATTACTAGCTATCGCACGCTGTGATGTGTAATGCACATATAGCCACTAACAAGGTTTACGACCTCTTAGTATCCCAGTGGAGGCTGCACTTTGCTTACACCAGATTCTCTGCCATAACCTTCATTCACTGAGCTTCAAAGCAGATTGGAGAGAAGAAAATAAATAAAAAAATGTCTGTAGTCATGATAAGCAAAAGATGAAGGATAGCTGGTTGCTGCCATGAGCAATAACAATAATACTGAAAAGAAATTGAGCATTCAAGAGTTGCTGCTTTCCAGCCGAGTACAACGCTTTACTGCAGTCATTGTTGAACATGAAATAAAGCTTAGCTGTTCGGCTATAAGTCATAGAGGCTGGGTATGTAGAATTGGTCACACAAATACACTAATACATAGCGTACAATACCATATGGAATTTCAACATTTAAGATAAGACAGCAATTCAGATGGCATTCCAGCTCAAAATGGAAGAACGTGTGAACTCATAGGCTTCTCTCTGGTGTAACAAGTATTGCCCTTCACACAGGATGGTCCTGTGTGAAGCACAGGTTTATATAATGCCTTGTATTACAGTACCTCATACATTGGCAGCTCTGCTTTGTGAGGCACTGTGAAAATACTTGACATGAATACAAAGTTCCTGGCATATGCATCTGTGGTGATGCACAGGACACTTGGCATTATTTAGATACAGCTACCATGTCAACTTTATAAACAGACCCTATGGTGCTTTTCCTCAAACAAGGCTGTGCTGAGATTAAGAGACGGGGTTGCCCATGGCACATTAGTCAAACTGTTGACGACGTGTAATATAGCTGACATGATATTCTGCAAACTCCACAGGCAGGGCTTGCCAGCTCCTCCAGGCATATGATTACCTCTCAACAATATTTAAGTGAATGATATAATACAGTCAGCCAGTAAAGACCAGGCTGCACGCTATTATCCAGCATTAAACTTGTGATCCAAACTAAAGCTGTGGTGCTAGCGGTAGGATGCAGGTCATTGTGAACACTTGCGGGGGGGGGGGGGGGGGGGGAGAAAGGCGTATAGCCACAGTGGGGTGAAATCGGGCTGTAGCTGGAGAAACTGTGAGTAATGGCTATTAGAGTGAAGGGGAGAATAAGAAAGACCAGGAACATTTTCCCTTCTTTCTCCAACGTCCTCTGCTGTTAATGGAAGATACTTCCCCTCCCTCCCTCCCTCCCATCTCCCCAACCCCCACCCCACCCCACCATTGATTTTTCTCTTCACCCTCCTTTCAGTCCACTGGCCCACTGGCGAGCGACGGGCGGCCTGTCAATGTTCACTCTTACTTCAAGGACACGCTCTATGGTGAGTCCTTTGTAAAAACATTTCAATGAGGCCTTTGACAGGTGGTGTTCAAAAGAGCAAGGAAGCATGGCTGGCAAGTGAGCTTCAGAGCCAAACGCTCAATTCCACACAATGCTCTTCTTTCTCAACTCCCTGACAAGCCTCCAGAAATAAAGAGGCGAGAGGGGAAAAAAAAAAGACTCCTCAAATGTTTATACATGAATATCCGTTTCATACTGACCTCTTTCGGCTCAGGTGCCAAGGAACTTTCAACTCCTTTGCTTAAGATAACACTCGCAGTCCCTACAATGATGTCATGCGAGTTGCACGAATAGCCCACAAGACAAACATTTCTCACAAACGTGTATTATTTATCTAGCAGGGTGGTACAGAACCAATGGGACCATGTTGGAGTTGACACAGTGTAGAAGTGCTATGGTGGTATGGCCGTTGGCATGGCGATACCGTGTTTGGCCACAGGATCCCTGAAAGAGCAGCCGAAGCGTACTGGGCTGGGTTTCAAGAGCAATACACTTCTCCAGCATTTCAGAGAGCTGACATTTGGAGGTATCAGCATGCTAAGCCTGGGAGAGGCTGGGGCTGGGCCTGTTGCTGTGGCGACGCGACCCAGGGAGCTGCCACCAGTTCGTCTTGCACTGTGGGGATTTGTGTCAGAGCTGGGCCTTAAAATACCATGTGTCCCACTCTTCCCCAGCCTCCCCGCACACTGTCTGACTACGTGACACGGTCTCCCACTGTCACAGCCACCCAAAATACTACTTTTGTCACACAAAAATAACCATTTCTGTAAAGGTGTGTATTCAGATGGACCAACTATTCACAGGCACACACACAAATGGTTGCCATTTGTTAGTCAAATCATACTTTAATTTGGTACTTGAGCTAAAGTAATAATTGATCTTCAATGAGCGGGGCTCGACATGCACCACATTCTGTTAGGTGTCACTAGCTTCGTTCTGCTCCGTTTCATTCTGCGCTGTTCTTTAGGTCGGGTGAAGTGCACACAATTACTGGGAGCCTGTTGTTCATTTACTCCCACAAGGTCGAAAGCCGGAGGTGATGAAGCAGCTGTTGTTTGGCATGCTAAACGAGACACTGCACGCATGCACGCACACACACAAACCCACGGTGCATACCTAAACAGCTCTGTACCCAGAGAGGGGTGTGTGTGTGTGTGTGTGTGTGTGTGGGTATGGGAGAAGGGGGAAGTGGGGGGGTGGGTGGCTGCTGCTCAACATCATTGCTAAACAACCCATTTCTGCTGTGGCTCTGGGGTCTCTGTTTATTGTATCTCTTTCCCTGTACTCTGTCTGGATTCACCGTGATTTCCTCATTTGGTTCTCCTTTGTTGGGCTACGCCACAGTGAACTGCAGTCTGTTTCCAGAGGTCTCCCAGGTAAAAGCGCCTATGGGATGGTTTAATATGATGTGAATAGCTACTGGGCCTCTCCAATTTGTGAGCAAGCTAGTGGGTTGTTACAGAGCAGCAGTCTCAAGATGACAAGAGAAAAGATGTCTCCTAATGCTGTTCAATATACTGTGACATACTAGGGGTGTACGAAAATATCGATACACATCCAATATCGCAATATTATGTTGCGCGATACTGTATCGATTCGCTGAAACAATATTGATTTAAATAAATAAATACATTTTATTTTACTCTATTTGTGAAAAGGGACCATGTACAAAATACCTCAAAAAAGAGGAAAGATTTAGCTTTAAGCTCATTTCCATCTACAGTTCCTTGTTATTTTTTGACACGGTGCCACATATTGTAGCATTGCTATAGCAGTTTTCCACAAATTAGAAATCGCAATATATTGCCTTGCTTACAGTATCGCAATATATCAAATCATGGTCCCTGTATCGTGATACGTATCGTATCGCCAGATTCTTGCCAATACAAAGCCATATTACATACGCAAAAATAAAGAGCATGATTTAAAACCTCTCCTTGGAAATATAGCATACTTGAATGTTGAAAATTAAATGAAAATCTAAGGCTACACAGATAATAGCTATTGTATTTAAAATATTGAGAAAAAAAAAGTTTAATCTCAATGTCAGTGTAAAACATCAAAATAATAATCAAGTCATTGTCAACATTTTGCTAGTTTAATGTGGAACTAGCGGCTAGGCATCAAACTGCTTTGAGTACTTTACCCATTTATTTTGCTAGAGCAAAGACAATGGAGCATGCAATGCGAGCTGGCATAAGACATTAGATAATACAGTTTTTGTTGTATAACAATACAATTAACTGTCTCCTACAGTACTTTATTACTTAGTACTTTTATTCTAGGTAGATATGGATAGATATTTGCTGGTAAGTTTGCATTCAGCTTGAACATTGGTTGACTATTGGTTGCTAGCAGCCAGGCTCACTAAGAAGCCTAGAGCCAAGCCATCTTTATATAATCATATAGTGAAATATAATTGGCAATGTTTAACTACTAAGCTAATCGCCTCTGTCAAAATGATGGTATTTCTGCATTGCAGAAAAATATATTTAATTTACATTTATTCTTCATTCAATTTCTTTGTGGCATGGACAATTTTAAAGACAAAATACAGAAATAGATTCTTTTGTTCAAAATTTTTTTGACTTTACGAGAGGAAAAAGAAAACCCCATCCAGAATTCTATCCAGAAAAGTTCACAGAACAGCTCACAATTTAATTAACAGCAGTCTCGCTTAACATACCAAATTGCTTAACAACATCTGATTCTGCCAGCAATGAACGAGCCTAACAATCTTCACTTGGCAGAGCTGAGACAAAGACTGTGGAGCCATGGGGGAATAAAGCCTTTGTTGTAACGCACAGAAATGCGTAGCAAGCAATGTGGAGATAGTTCTCAGTTGCATTTATCAAATGGATATTTCTTTGTCATATGATGGTTTTTCCTCCCCCACAATGCCTCTCTTCAACAGGAATCTGCCTGTTTGGGGGGGGTTGAACGCCCCAGCTTCAAAGAGAAGGGAGAGAGCTCTCTGGCAAACCGTATTGGTTTTTACAGCTCTGAAGGCCATAATAGCCAGTGTGGGCAACGCCTGCAGAGATGAGTGCACCCACCTCCACGGATCACACCGCCCCCCTCCTGACTGAGACAGGTAGAGTGGACTCACATGAGAATACAGCTCCCATCAGCCCAAACCACTGGCTCTCTAGCCAGAATAGCAGCTTTCACAGAGTCCGTGTAAGGAAAGGACAGAGGGCTTGACTAGCGGGGAAAATGAGGCAAGAGCAAACATAGTGCTGGGCCTACTGGCTGCGAGCCATGTTTGTGTCACTAACAGAAGTAGCCTTGTCTCTCTTGCCCCTGCCCCGACTTCGCACCCAGCCCCTCCCCTGCACTCTGTTCTCTACCACTTTGCTTGGAAACAGAGTCAGGGGGGGTTGACTGGCTGGCTGCTCGCTAACAGAGGGGCTGCAATGGAGATGAGGACAAGGGTAAATCAGTCACAGCGCCTAGGGCTGGAGTGAAAATCTGAAAGGGGGGTGGTGGTGGTGTGTGGGTGGATGAAAAAAGCTGCTCAATAGCAGCGACGGCGGTGTGGGAATGTCGATGAGGCGGGAGCCTTTCCTATTCAGCACCTCCGATTGAATCGACAAGCTGCATCATGGACATGTGGGCGATGTGCACTCTGCATGCCTGCCGAGCGACTGAACATGAGCCGCTTTGAAGATTAGGTGTTTGCAATATTTTCACATGCGCTACACAGAAAACGAGGGCAGTAACTCAGCTACCGCCAGCGACACATCTTCAAATTAGCTGTGCAAAATGCCTTTCCATTCTAGGGGAGGAGCAGCGACAATGGCAAACAACTCACTCTCCACTCCAAGGGAAGACGATAGTCAACATTATTTCCAACTGCAAGGGTTAGAAGAAGTGCAGCTTTGTGTCTCGGAGCTTAAAGGCGTAACCAACACGCAGTTGTGTGTTAAAATAAAGGCCACCTAAGCCACCTAAGTCTGCCAGCTACTATTCTAGTTGGCATGATCATGCTGAAAGCATGCTGTGGAAATCGAGCCTTGGTAACACCACTGATGCCTGAGGCTGTCAGGCCTATCCAGTTTCGTTCCAACAGGCAACATTTGTACAGAGGAGACAGCCAAGTATAAATTCGCTAAGTGGTGTCAGCATTATTAATGAACTTTACAACCTGATAGCTTCGGAACATTTTAAAGAAGCTCAAATTTTATTATATGGACAAAAGGCAAAAGGTTGACTCTCTTGTGATGCCATTATGTCATTTGAAGGCGGTGGAATAAATAGCACACTAACCGTGTAGTAACAGCATTTTGGCTTCCACTACTGAATTAAACATGATTGAGGTATAGAGACTCCTACTTATGCTTGTTCTACTGTGTGGAATGAAGCACTTCTCTGTAAACTACGTAGGAAATCAAGTTAATGTAAAATATAGATCCCATTTCCATTTAGACAGTCTTAATATGGTGATTTCTGTTTAGCTTTTGCCAACATTGTAAGGAAGTAATCAGTGATAGCTAGCCTAGACTAGCCTAAAGAATACAGTAGTGAAAGAGTGAACAGCAGTGATGGTGAGTGACTGGAAAGTGTTAGAAGCGTAACAATATCAAAAGCACATCACTTACCATCTTCAGTTTCTTGCCACACGATGCCCTCTAGGTTGACACTGGTGCCAGGCTCACAGGGCCCCAAGCACTCGGGCTCTGTGGCCAAGGCCACGTCAGACGTGTTCACCGCCACAGAGCGCGTGCGCACCATGATCTGCTCACACGCAGAGGCAATCTCGCTGTTGCCCACGGTAGCCAGGAGGTGAAGAGGGGGAGGAGCTGGCGTTGACACAGGAGAATCCATCTGTGGGTGAAACAAAGAAATGGGAGAAAAAGACAGGGGAAAAGACATGAGATGCTAGAAAACTGTGCAAGCACGTCAAAAGCGCTGCTTTGAACATAAAGGGGCAGATCCGGTAGCTGCTGCTATTGTGTGGACGCTTGTGTCTGCTCAACCTCGCACCAAAACCTGATTAGCAAGAGGGAGGACAGCCAACTGCTTTAACTGTTAGTCAAACAAGCCATCCTCCAGCCTTCTTACCCTCCTAGCGCACAGCCTGACACCCAGTCATCTCATGAACTGATCATTCACTCATTAATGCTCTCAATTAAGTAGTTGCCGGCGGTGAGGGAGAAACCTGCCGCAGGCCAGCAATGGATTCCACCTGTTCTGATACGCTGTGACAGCAGGAAAATGAACGGGAAACTGTGAGAAATGGAGGGACATGAGAGCAAACTGAGCACTGCAGCTGAAGTGTGTGGAAGGAAGAGAGCGCAGGGGAGGCAGACCCAATGTGATTTAAGGGCCACGATGACACCAGGCTTATTGCTCATTATTCAAGGCAGTCAACAATAAAGTGCTCCCAATCGTTAGCACTGAACTGCAAGAGGAATTCCACACCGCAGCGCAACACTGTGCATTTATTAATCAGGCGAACCACTCAGTCCTCAGCAATAAGTTGCGGTGCTGGGTGCAATTAGTCTGAACTAGGGTTGGGCCGATAGACGACGTGATCGTCCGTCGCCGATGGCTGACAGACATCACGATGTTTCGTAGGCATCGTGATTAAAAAAAATAAGTGGCTGTCCTCTTTCATTAGGTAGGCTATAAACTCGCGCAGACTACGTTTGCTGACGCAGATGCAGTTATTACAGACCACAATGACTAGACCAGGCCTACACATAGGGTTTAAGGAGGAAAGTTAAAGAAGGAAACAGAGTAGGGAAGGATGGGCATAATATTGTACTGTAGGCCTATAGTCATTTATTAATTACAACAATTTTATAGATGGGCAATCATTTATAATTAGTCACTTTTTAAGTTGAATAAATTAGGCTAAGGAAAAATATATAGCGTGACCCCCCACCCATTGCCCAAACAAAGGCAATTTACTTGTTATAAGAAATTGAATTGGCCAGGATAAATCACTATTGGTGCCTGTTGACCATACTCTGCAGACCAAAAATATCTTCTGTCCATTGAGAATGTCGGTTCAAACACGTCAACATGTAGCGGTAGTCCACGCAGAGCTAATTTCTCCCACTCCTGTGTAGAAGAACAAATTAAAGTGGCAGGCCGCTGCAGTGAGGCTGGGCATAATGACATCGTAATCACTCCATGTCAGCTTCTGATGCATGATGCGGCCAAGCTGCAGCCCTGGCTGAGTGAATAGGACAGGACAGGTAATCACCCAAGCTGTCAACCTAGTCTGTTCCTAGGGCTCATGGAGACATGCGGAGCCATTGACAAGACCACACAAAGAATCCCACTTCAAAGTGACAGCGGATGATGCAAACTGCACACACAAGGCCTCCTTATAACTTTTCAAATAGTGGGTGTAGACATTTTAGGCATGAATTTCTTTGAAGCATTTAAACGGGTCATACAATAAGCAGTAGCACACTCACAGAATGGAAAACTACAACTTTCATGGTAAAATACTATGAAGCCTGACAATGACCACCGTTGATAGAAACAAAACCAGGTATCTTGATGCATTTTATGGGAATAATAACTAACTAACTAACTTCCCATTTAGATTACGTCCGCACTAAGGATGCAACGGTTACTAGTTTCACCATAAACCACGGAACAATTCCTGGCTGTTAGTATTAATGTTTCAAATAATTATCATAACCGTGTTTGATTACCACGCTGAAAACCTCTCGGTAAATAGCCTACCAGCATCCAAAATGAACCAGCAACAGTTTTCTAGACGCAACAACGTGGGTTTGTTTAGCATCAACTAAAACCTGGCGGAAGGCATTGACGGCGCTCCTTTGCACACCACGGAGCGAACGTGGGCGAGCATGACCCAGGAGATCCATTCCGTTTCCCCGAGTTTACATTTAGGAGGATGAAGGCCTGCCTGCAACTCCTCGGACCCACGCCACTTGAGTGAAGCCCTGCCAGTGTTTACTTTGTGTCTGTTTCACATGCGCTGTTCAACAGGCTGTGACTGCTGTTAAAAACACTGCACGCGGGGCAGAGACTTAATTTTGCGTCTTGTGTTAAGACAGCAATGCTAGCTAATATAGCCTACTGTAGCATCAGCTTACTAATAACATTTTTTACTTAGTTTGAACACCCGCAGGCCCAGCACATTCAATTTAATGCAGTAGCCTCTATATAGCCTAGGGCTAGGCTACTGTAACATTGTTGCTCCTATGAATGTGCTGTCATAGAGTTAGGCTATATTCATCTTGATTCTACTGAACTGTCCTTAAACATGCATGACAGGGTAATAGCTTACTGCACAATCTATACAGTCAGTGCAATGTGTATCATTAAGTAATTATAGGCTACAGTAGAAGGAGAGGGGAATGAACAGATAAAACATTTATTGGTTGGTTTAGGATATTATGTTATTTGCATAAATATATATGTAAATATTTATGTCAGTACTTTTTTCTTTTTTAAATTCAGCACATTTTAACAATACCGTGATACTAACGATAACTGATAATCAAATAGTGAAAGATTTGCTTTTAGTCGGCATCAAGAATATTGTAAACAAACAAATCAAATCACTCTTAACAAAAAAGTCTTGAAGGGGTGAAAGTTAGGGCTGGACGATATGGCCAAAATGTATATCACAATATATTTCTTAATTTCGGTTGATATGGTATAATTCTGATATCTATATGAACAATAAGCCTGAGAAAAACTGCTAACAAACTTCTGAAAAATGTATTTGCCAAGTCTATGAAATCTCCTATGAAACAATAAAAAAAAAAAGAAATGTACAAATATTCACCTTTTAGCAAATAGGGGTGTACGCGGAAAAAAAGTGCCTAATTTATTAAACTTCAAACACATTTTTTTTAGCTCTAATTACAAATTATTTACCATCTATAAAATTGTAGTTAATAAATTACTATAGGCAGACCAGGCAGTACTTATAATTTTTTCTTAATTATAGCCTACCTACCGTAGTGAAAGACAACTCTTGTCGTGTGCAGGATTTATATACTCATAATTTGCGCAAAAGATTGACAGATGGCGATTGTCGTCAGCTAGCGAACAACCAGCCATTTCACGGTAGGCACTGTATACTACAGCAAAGTGAGTGAGCACGAGCAGTTAACTATAAAGTCGTTTTGTTTTGCTGTTAGCATCGCGTTAGCATAATGCATGGATTGCATTGCCAGATACAGCAAAAGCACGCGTGTATTTTCGCATCTGTATGTGTGTGTGTGTGTTTGAGAGAGAGAGGGGGGAAGATGAGAAGGTGATCCTTATCACAGCAATTCGGCGAGCCTCGGAAAATGCGTATTACGCAGTGTTTCACTAGATATTTATATATTTGTCTGAACGCTGCTTTGACACTTTTTCACCACTTTGTGTAAAGAAAAAAAGAAATGTTTTTCACGATGCCTGAAAAACATTGTGATGCCTGTTAGCCATCAGCGATGGACGATGTAATCGTCTATCGGTCCAACCCTAACTCCAATGGACAGTTTTTTTTCCCCACAGGAATGGCAGAACGTGGAGCCTCAAAATAGTTATTGGAAGTTAGTCTAAATACTAAAAGTACCCTATAAATTATATTTTAAATGTAAATTGGTGCATTTATTTACATACTATTTACCAAAAAAAAATGAAGTTATATACCTGTGTATATATTCAAATTGCCCACCAAGCACTTCCTGGAACTTTTTTGCCTCTCCGTGAACCATATGACCTTTGATCATTTCGAACTTCCGTTGGCGTAACTCTTTCCATGGCTCTGGATGCAGCCAAGTTCCACAGAAGACATGACTTATGACGTAATATTAAGCATTTCTGTTATATTTTCTGTTAGGTGAGAGTTAATTAAAATAGTTTGGCATGTGAAAACAGTTCACTACTGTTTAGCACTAGCTGTGTGTCTGTAGTGCATGTCACTACGCACGCAATTTCTATTCGTTTGACTGGAATACAACTGACTGCTGCCTCTGTCATTCAGTGACAAATGCTGTGTAATGTATATCTTATGGAAATACATTAAAAATCCTAAATTATTTGAAGTTATCAAATATTTGATTAAAATGGGTTGCTAATTCGACATGTGAATTAAAAATGTGAATTTGTAATTTGATAAAGTACGTTATTTCAGATCTCAACCCACCTTTGAGATTATCAAATAGTGCAACAATTCACCAGGGATGGGCATGAGTACTCGAAAGTGACAGCAACAAAGTAGTTTGACATGCATTCAGACCAATAAGAAAGCCGATATGTTGCTATCCACCATTTTGTCCAATTTACAATCTCCATTTAGCATTCCTGTCAATTCAATTTAATTCGTGAAATGGTGAAAATATGTTATGGGACATGTAACAACACAGACAGCTACCTTGACCTTGACAATACCTAGAGTTCTTCCAGCTGGAAAGTTTAGCCTAGCCTATGTAATTGATTGTGCAGTATGAACATATTAATATTATCCATGATTAAGGACAGTAGATTTTGACATATCTATCAAGAATTCCGGCATATAACAAAGTTATATGCCTGTTATATGTTGGATCGATCAAATGGTGCGGCAAAGGGACATATGTAAAGACCAAGTAAAGTGTTCTTTTTAATGTTTTCCGTCAACCGTTTTACAGTGGGATTAAAAAACATCTGTTTGATGATTGTCAGTAGACCCTTACTAATGCATCTTACTATCGGTGAGGTGATAAGCGTATGTTGCCAACAGTGGCTAACACTAAAGCAGCGGCTTGACAAACTTGGAAATGTATTGGCTGCATTGCCCATTATGCAACTGCATTCTGATTCTATTACTGTATACTGTGTGGAGCCAAAGCTTCCATATGTTGAAATTACAATTTTATTAAATCCTGAAATTAGAATAAGCCTAAACCACACAGCTATAAAGAGCCATGGAGAGAGGAAAAAAAAAAAGATACCGTAATATATTGTGAAACCGGTATGTCTTAAAAAAATACTGTGACATCAATTTGCGCTAATACCGCCCAGCTCTACTGCAGGCATTCTATGCGCTCAATATTATTTTCAACAGAATTAATTGAAAGAACTTTGTAACACAAGGGGCAGAGATTGAGGGGATTGTCCACTAGTTACTTGATCACGGACATAAATATAGCCTTTATAAATTATAGTACTACTAACAGAGAGAAAATAACACAGCTGAGAGTTTTGTTTAGTTATTTAACTGATTTCACATTTGTTTTTTATTAGAATGTGTGTTACTCAAATTGCACACATTTTACTCTAATATGATTTTCTTGGACTGCTAAGCTTGCGGTTGCACAATGGTTTGGTATTCCTGAAATTCATTTCAATTTTACTTTATTTTGTTGTTTGAAACGGTACACTGAAGTCACGGTTCGGTTCATACCTCGGTTTAGACCTCACGGTTCGGTACATTTTCGGGTACAATTGTTTTTACTCACATAGCCTTAGCTTATAGCCTATATAAGCTGCATGTTTTTTTTTTTTTTTACAGAAACCATGGAAATATAGGCCTAGGCATATTGTAGAAACAGAAATATACTACAAATCTATTTTTATTAGCTCAGCCATATACTCCTTTTCCTAATAATTTCATTGATCCAACTGTTACAACATTGTATTCTTAACTTTGTTGTTAACATGATTTCTTCATATATATTAATACATTCATTATTCTACTTAACTGGCTAACACATGCCTATTATGCTTATACTGCACAATGCAGTTGTAACATGGGCAGCTGTGCAGACGGGCGGCACGACCCCTCCCATTCCTTCTCACCGGTCGAATCCAGTGGATGCGACAGCAAGAGAGCGTTGCATCGGACGCTCTCTGTCCACACTGAATCCATCCGTTACAACATGTAAACAAACCACATAGCCTACATATTAGCCTTCTCCATATTCACAATTGCAATTGTCAAAAGTTCGCTCAAAATGGCGCGCGCATCGAGCAGCGCAGCATCGCGTCGCTCGCGTCCGGTTAGGACATTACAACAGAAAATATAGCAATCGAACTGCTTTTGTCGCTGACGCTGTCGCTTGAACGCACACACCGATGCCACGCTACATCTGTTCCGTGTTGGTTTGAGTTGATTCGGCTGTGTAAAGCCGAATCATTAAACTACTCAGTCAGGAAATATTGTCCCTCACCTCCTTGACACGTTACAGCAATGCAACGTTTATTAATTAAGAGTAAATTACATATAGCCTCACAAATGCCGTTGGTACGAAGCAGAGAAATGGCTCTGATGCGAAGCAGGTAGAATCACTCGGCGATCGGCAGTGTCCAAAAGCCCTTTAGTTCTGCGTGCATTGTGGAGCGGGCTTGTTTACTACGCCAACACAATGCTTTTCCGATCCAACACAAGCCAAACAGTTTCCCCACACAGCTGTTAAAGTAGAGAGTAAAGTAGCAGGTCAGGCACAGTCAAGGCTTACAGCGTCCGTGTGAAAACTTGCGCTTGTAACTTTTGGTTCCACGTTATACATCTTCGCGCCACCACACCGTACAAACTGCATGCACCGAACTGTTACGTCTGTACCGAACGGTTCAATACGAATACACGTACCGTTACACCCCTATTGCTAAATGTATAATGCTTTTTTAACAAGGTCTTGCAGATTTATTGTTAATTAAAGACTGTTAGAAATTATGTTAAAATATTAAAACCAGTGATACGTGATTGTAAGATAATACACTTTATGTGAAGGTCTGCTAGCTGCCCATTTTCTGCTGAAAACTAATCTAGTGTTTCTACACTGCCCTGGCTTTGTAAAAAGGAACACAAACAAAGTGTTGGAGACCGCACAACACGATAGGCTATGTTCACACTGCACACAAACCTGGCCCATATCATTTTTTTTTGCCCCAAAGTTACTTGGGTCTGATCTTTTCAGAGCAGTGTGAACAGCACAAATCACATGGAATCTGATATTTGCTATTCAGATCTGGGCCACTTTTATATGTGGTACTAAATCGGATACATATCTTATTCTTTTAAATGCGATTTCAGTCTGAACAGTCAAATCAGAATTCATGCGACTTTAGCGTCACTCTAGATATAACATTGTGTGACTCACCCTCACTAGCGTAATCGGGCTCACTCATGGCGATTGTTGGTCGACATTTGTTACCTATGAGCGAGATAAGTTGTAGCCTTACTTGCAAGTGAACATACAGTATTACAGTAGGCTAAAAAAGGAAGTAGTCACTGGGTGGTCAGAGCGTGGTGTTAAAACCATTGCACACAATACTACGTGGAGCGGATCATCGTCCTCCACCATGTTAAATGAGTGTTTGAATACTGCACACAAGACGCAGCCTATAGCCTATCCCCAGTTAAATGGAATTACAGTATCCTAAATTGTAGAAGCAGAAATGCACAAATTAAAAGAAAACATGTTTTTTTTTTTAACCCCGCCTCCTTGCCCGACAATTTGATCAATAGTCCTATGTCTGACTGTTCCCGAACACATCAATGCACACGATAAATGCAGAAAGAAAAGGTCTACCGGCAGATAAAATCCACAGTCTGCGGGAAATGTGCATCATGCCTGGCTGAGAGTTTTTTTCATGTGATTATTTAACAGGCTTTAGTAGCCTAACACGAGGAAGCCCAGGGCCCCCGTCTGGAGCCAGGCCCAGAGGGAGGGCTCGCCGGCGAGCGCCTGGTGGCTGGGTTTGCCACGGAGCCCA
>JAODUE010000018.1:671449-684980 GCA_027564755.1 Amblyopsis hoosieri
TGCTCATGGTCTGCTAGCTGCCCATTCTCTGTACATGCTGAAAACTATAATCTAGTGTTTCTACACTGCTCTGGCTTTGTAATAAGGAACACAAAGTGGTGCAGGCCGCACAGCACAATGTGTTACCAATGTGGGTGACACAGCTTCTGAGGGAGCACCCTATGGCATCGACTGGATTTCTATATTATCGATAATGTAGTAATCCGATGAATCGAAAAAATAATCGCTAGATTAATAAAAAAATAATAATAATAATAATTGCTAGATTAATCGACAAAAAATAATAGTTTGGTACAGCACTAAATACAACTGTCGCCACCAGTAGGATAATCTACACTGTGTCGCCAACTGCGAGTCATCCAAACAGAGACAACATGACACGGTCGCGGTATGGTAAAAACTGGCTGTGAAGTATGCTAACTGAAAAATAAGACACGGAATTTATTTTATTCATTAAGATGAACAATAGGCTACTATGCAAATGGTTTTGCACTGTTTTACTTGCTAGATATTGACGCTCAAAGCGTGTATTCTCTGTCTAAAAATAAATTTACTGAGTAGCTTACCTATGACTTGACATCTTCTTTGGACACACATTTTAATTTCCACACCAAGAAGAAATGTGTAAGTAGGCTACCGGAACTGTTTTGTTTGGGCAGCATGCCTGCAGCTAGCTGTCTATTTCTTGTGGGAAAGAAAACAATAGATGTAGGCTACCTTAACATTTTGTGTTGATAAAAACGAAAACAGCCAAACAACTTGTGCAACCACTTCTGTCTACAACAATGCAAAGCCAAGGTATGTAGCTTGGGGCATCATAGGGTTTTGATCTTGTGCTATTCAATATGCTTTTAATTAATTGGTCATATTTTTCAGCTGACATTTTGATCAAACATGCCAAATGTGATTGCATACCTACATTCAGAACACCGGTGCATTAAACCGGTAGCCGATATGCCGTTGCACAATTGTCTCATTATGGACTTGAAATCACTTTGCCTAGATTTTGTGTTTATACCCCAGAACCACGCTATTTCGGAAGCTCTCCGCCACACACTTGACCACTCAAAACAAAAACATGCCGATATTACTGCATAACGCGCTATTAAACCAACCTAAATCACAGCATGGAAAATGAATTAACCGCAACAGCCCTAGTCGGTTGAATGGAAGCAGTACTATGGGAGATCGAATTTTCTGCTCAGCTGCTCCCAGTCTGTGAAATGCTTTTCCTGACCACCACATTCTCTGGATGTTTTTAAACACCGCCTCAAAACCCACCTATTTAAGAAAGCTTTTGGTTGATACCTTAGCATTTGTGTTTTTCTTTGTATTGGTATATTAAATGCATTAGTTTCATCACTTTAGGATTTATTTTAATTTAAGTGTATTACAAATCAAATGTATTATTATTAAGCATCATGGAGCAGAATTGAAAAAGTTGTAATCAAGGTACAATGTTAAATTAATCATGATTTAGATTTTAGGTCAAATCGTGCAACCCTACGTCAAACCATGGCCAAATAAAATAGAGGTTTTTTTCCCCCGTTTAACATTTTGAAATTGCTTCCTTACATACATACATAAATTTAAGATACATATAACAATATAAACATATGTATTAATAAATAACTAGTCCAGTTGTTAAATCGCATATACCTGAGAATCAAAGTAATTACATCAAACCCGACGCAGATCAAAGTCAAACATTGGAGGTCAGACCCGACTCGGTTGGATCTCGGGTCGGGTCTCGGAGGACCCGTGAAGAACTCCAGCAGGCGGTGCTTGGTAAGTACCAACAGCCTGCCATCAGTGCCATGAGCCATGCATTCTGAACATAACCCCCAAAGTAGATCCAGCATCTCCTATTAATGTCACAGCTCTATTGTATGTTTCAAATCCAATGTTTTTGCATAGCATTTTCACATAGTATGTCACCTTATTATATGGTGGAGTAATTCAAATATTTGGATCATTTATTTAGATTCAAAAGGACATACCCTGCAAGCCTTTGTGTTCCATCTGTATTAATGTTGACACAGGCGGTGCCAGTAATGCCAGTCAATTTTGCTGATAAACTACACAAACAACATGATGGGTGACAATCACATTTACCCTTGCAGGACCTGAAAATAACTTGCAGTAAGTACCTTTATATGTTATTTAACCAGACACTGACAAACTACACACCCGATATGCATAGTCTGTCTAATCTTTTCAAGAGTACAATCTTGAAATGGTTTGAAAAACATTGAATTACCACAACTTTACAAATTAACAATAGTGAGACAGGTGTACCGATATTCAAAGGATCCAATCAGTTAGCTCAATCATTGCTCATCATCATAGCTTAATAATTTGGGGGACTTAGTTATTTAACTGTACACTCAGATGGGATGCGTTATTGTAACAGAACACTCATCATTCAGTGTACATCAATATTGATTGGTGCATCGGTAAAACTCAATTTCCCATTGTAATTTGTAAAAGGAGGTTCTGTATGATTGGTTATGTTCTCTGGAAATAAAATGTGGCATCAATCCCTGGTATGCTGTAGTGAAATTAATTCAGATGTTGATATTATGAAAGAATAAAACAATCCATTAGGCCTATACTCTTTAGTGGAACCAATGTTATAATGTGTTCAACATTTGTATCAATGCATTTTTTAATGTAACTGCCTTTTGAAATTATACAATTTACATACATAGATATTGACACATACAGAATATAGACATGACACCACTTTACCCTGTTCTTGACCTATTTAACACACCTAAATGTATAATTTTGGTTATGCATATTGTGGTTACATGGCAACATCACTGTCATGTTGGGAAAGCATGGAGGCTGGAGTAGCTTATAATGCTAAGCTATATTGTCGATTTAGTGTAACTGAAGCTATTCTTCGAATTACTATGGCACAAACAGCTCAATTTAACCTGGGAAGTAACTTCTGACAGAAAGACAGTAGCTTTAACTGACACAAGCAGTTTTTGCTTCAGCCAATTAACGTTAACGTTGAAACATAGCCTACTGACATAGAAAATCAGCTTTTTTGAAATTACAGACATTATTGACGAATAACACCGATCCTTCTATTAGTCAATGTTATGACCAAATCTGAAATAAGTAGTTGATTTAAAAAGATTTGCTCAGAAGGAAATAAAATCACTTTAAAGAACATTGGCTTCAGTTAAACTTCCAGCAGCCATTAGCTAGCGTAGCTAATGTTAGCATAGTTTAGTGAGCTAACACGACTGCGCTAGCTAGCTAAACGAGACAATGAGCGGAGTGCGGCAGCCCTCCATGCTGTGTCGGCTAAAGGCTTATAAAGCTAGCCAGCTTTGGTTGCACGAAATGCTAGCTGGCTAGCGAGTAGCACTACCAACAATACGAATAAAAAATAAGAAACTTACCGACTTAGCTAGCCATTCCTAATCCAAGCCCATGTCTGACCACAATGAAGAGCGCTCCATAGAATAAACCGAATCAGAGTAGTGGACTAATATTACATCAAACCGTCTAAAAAATCCGAAGCACCCGAATCCAGTGGCAATGCACTCACTCCCCAAGACGTCCAACACAAGAGGGGAGGCCAGCGATTCACTGGACTTCTGCCATCACACTTCGAGATTCCGTTCCAATTCGAAAACACCGACTAGAGAGGACATTTTACTTGTACATGTTAAACCTCTACTCGTCTTTATCCGACCCCCGTTGTCCCCTCGCAATTAATCCAACAACGAACAGTCTTCAACCCAGGTTTATTCCTTCAAATTTGCAGTTTCAGTATGTGTGTCGTGGTGGTTCTTCGTATCCCTCAACGCTGGAGACCGACCGATACAATGTAACCAACAAGCCTCGCGAGTGGAGAGGAAATCCAGGACAACTGCTCCGCTCGGATTGAACTGTCAGACACCACACATGTAAAATATATGGAACTGGATTCAGCAGACTAATCGGACTGCTTTTTCCTTTCAATTAGGCTACATGCAATTATGAAATGTGAAAGCCCTTAGTAGCAATAGTAACATTATATATTAACATTATGTTTTGTTTATGGCTTAAATAAATTATAGTATAGCCTACATTGGAAGCAGATACAATGTACTTTTACTTATATTGCATTAATAAAACTATGTTACTATATGCCTATTACCAAAAATACCACATGAAGCATAAAAAACTCAAGTGTGTATAGCCTATTAAACATATTTGCTATTACACTTAACTGAATATATAAACAAAGCATGAATTTCTCAGAACATGGCATGGGGGGAACACACACAGGAAGGATACCCTTAAGATGTCAGCATTCCAATTCACATAGCACCACGGATAACCTTTCATGTTTACGAGCTTCAAAATGCTTTCAGTCGTTGGTCTCTCTCTCTCTCTCTCTCTCTCTCTCTCTCTCTCTCTCTCTCTCTCTCTGCTGGTTTCCCCGGCAACAAGAATATGATAATGTTGCCTTTGACATGACAGAAGGAATCATCTCTCTAACAAACAGAGACAACAAGCACAGGCAGGGCTGAAGGAGAGGAAGGGAGAGGAGGGGGCTGAATTAATGGACTCATTTTCACACAGAGGGAAAGCAGCAGCTATACACCATCCTCCATCTTCCTCCATTGCCTCCATGCATTCCTGCTGGCAGGCACACTCGTGTCTTCCCGGGGGATTAGACAGCCACTATTGGCATGGCAGGCTAAATAACAGCCAGTGCAGTGGACACTGAGGAGATATTTCTGATGACTGTCCTTCAAAGCTGATGCTCCAACCTTTCCATTACAGCCATTTTTCATCACAAAACCTGAAACATTAAATTGTATTGACGCCATGTGTTTCCATATCATTAATCAGCCATGTGAAATAATGGATAATTTTAGCCTAATGCATTAGATTAGTAATGTAACTATTGTTTTCAAGATAATCCAAAAATAACTTCAATTGTGTGATTTAATGTAGGCTGTACCCATATAACTATATTTAGGCTATACCTTCATTGTAATTTAATCAATGAAACAAATAATGTTTAGCCTAATATATAAGATGGAAAGGTGTTAACTTTTTTCACACTCCTACTGCACTAATTTCAAAGGGCTAACAAGATAACAAAACAACAACAAAAAATGCCCAGATAATATAAAACACCACAATCATTTATTAAACTATATTGGCACTTTGGAAAGAATGTCAGACCAGCTATGCAAGACAAGATTGTTAAATAAAAATCAGTGGTATATGCCACTCAACAAGCATTTTTATATATGTTTACGTTTAAACATTCATGTCACATTGTCCATGATTTTTCAATATGCAATGCATCATTTCATGTATATTTTACATTCTAGACTGAGAGAATCAGATTTGTATCTTCAGAGACTCCCTTCACATATGAGCCCTCAATGAGAATGAATCATTGTCTGAATAGCTTGATGTCCGTTCAAATGGTGCGGGGCAAAAGTATTTTAGGTGGTGGGGGACATTATTATAGTATATCTTGATGTAAGAACATGGAGTTGATGCAGGTGTTGTCTTCATTTGTGGTTCACATTTTCTGTGTTTGGAATATAATGAGACCAAAACTAGATCAGGTTATATATGCCCAGTGGATTTGGCTTGTTGCAGCAACCTCTTACTGAGTGTAGGCAAAAGGTTACAGGACATATTGATTACGCATCACTCGATCTTTGGAAATATCCATGAATAACGGCAATTTGTAATGTAGAAATCCATTTAAAATGTAATTTATCCTTTGTTTTGCAACAATACAGACGTCAATGCTTCAGAAGAAGGTTATCCAGTCAAAATAGTGTAGTACAGATATACTGTGTGTGTATATACCTATATATAAAATATAATTATATAAAGTTTGCCACATAAGATGATTTACAAATCAGATTTTCATTTAATTCAGCCTCAAGGACAAAGGCTTGCAACAGCTGCTTTCCTCATGAAGAAAGAAGATGTCAGTTATATATTTCCTCTGTGTCTTATGCCCTTTGCCTTGAAGGATGCATGCATTCAAAAGATTTTGTTTTCACTTCCTCAGATGGGGCCCACGTGGGAACAATGGACAAACCAAAGCCAACTAGCCAACACACTAGAGAGAGACAGGCAGGCCACAACTGCATGCAAGACTTCTGCTCTACAAAATTATGCTAAGTAAGACAGACAATATATTACATCAAGGAGTGCATATCATGCATTATGTACATGTTCCATTGAAATGATTGGTCAAATCATCTTGATATCACTGTGATGTGCAAGTAACAGATATGTCCACTGTAATGTATAACATGATTTTGGCAAATTGTTTTTGATGAGTAAATCCTTTCTAAATATAGCTTGTTTTCCTCCTTTGTAAAGGCACCATGAGCAATGATAGTTTTTGAAAGGAGAGGCAGTGTTATGTCAGTGACACAGTGAGATGGATGAGCCACCAGCCGTTACCAGGTTGTATTGTTCCCTGGCCAACCAAAACCTCCTGTAAGTGTTCCAAAACCTAATTCCTCATTCCCGCCTTCAGGGCCGGGGGACAGGGGGTGGGGGGTGGGACCCTGTGCCTCTGTTCCAATCAGTCTCCCAGCAAGGATACAAAGGTCCTGCTGCTACTACAAACTGGAAACTTGGCCAGCACATAGAGCATGCCATACTGCAGAATTTGAGTCAATTGTATTTTATGTCTACCAGGAAATTCAATTGGACATCGCTTGTCAGCCATCAAATTGTATATAATTATAATTTTTTTTTTTTTTTTTGTCTAATTGAATAATATTTAGTTAGATTAGATTAAGGGACATTCTGTGTTTCATTTTTAAATCTTAAAGCTTCCTTATGACAAAGTGCAGTCCATCTGTGGTAAAGTGTGCCTTTATTCCGTATAGTACCGCTAGTGACCCAGTTGAATACTTTGTACACCAATAACACAGTGGTTAGCATCACTGCAGCAAACCTTGGGTCGCAACATGCAGCTGACGAGAGCCTGTGGAGTTACATGTGGGTTCCCTTAGGCTTCTCCCACAGCAACATACATGCTAGTTAGATTCACAGTGGTGCTCTTGTCCTCTGGATACTGTATATGCTTGGAGTGCGCAGCAATCCGTTAAATGCAACTGACCAGTCATTTTTCTATCGTTTGTTGGAAAGGCACAAACAAGCTTCACTAGCACCAACCCCCAAATGAGAATTGGACTCTAAAACAGGATTTGCATCACTCCACTAGTATGCACTGGATGGGGAAAACAGATTCAGTGTTTTAAATAGAAAGCAATACTGATTTTAAAACTATATTTTTGGTAGTTTGTTTAGATGGCCCTTTGTAAACACTTATTTTAGTGTGCAAATACAGCGAGAGATGGCCAAGTACACGATAGTTGGTTAGACTTTGGTCACAAACGATTGCTACGTAGAATGTTGTTAATTCTATTGATGATGATGCCCCCTCATTGTGGGACTGCCCTAAGTACATTGTACATGTGCTTTACCACAATCCAATGACATGATCAACAGTAAGGCAGCATGCATAGAGAATGTAGCAGAAAGCAGCCTCATGCAGTGACAGAGTGATGGATGTAGACAAGAGAAATTAGCGGTGTAAAGTTGGAGAGAAGTTCTAGAGCTTCCATTTTGGGGAAAGTTCATTCTAGTCCAGGCTATGAGAACACAAGGCCATGTGTGAACACAGCACGTTTTGAGCTCCCAATCATTTTGAGAATGAAAAGCCAACAGCATATTATCTTATGGTGTGTTTATATAAACACGCTTAGTGAAAAAGGGAGCCTGTGTTTGGGGCTTGAATGTTTGCTCTCCTCCAGAGAAACGGCACAATCGCTATGGGGAGGGGAGCAGGCCACCCACAAGCCAAGTAGTTGGCAGCATAGATTCAATAGGACTACATTTAGCAAAGTCTTAAGCAGCTCCTCTGGAAAACACCTTCTGTATGGGAAGCTTCACAAAGGGGAGCTCTTACCCTCTCCGGGAGGCTGGGAGAACTGGTAGGCTTGGTACAATTAGGTGGTCTCACACTGAATAGAGTGAAGCAGAGGCTTGTGGTTAATCTGCAAGTGGAACAAGGGTAAATCTGGGCTGATCAACGGTGAATAACAAAGCTAGGCATAGATACACAACAACAATGACGCTGGATGGGTGTGTGTGTGCTGATGACTCATGCAGTGTTTTTCAAGCCATGGCAAAATACACCCTCAGGGAAGAAATGGCTAAGTCAAAGAACCACTCAACACATTTAAGAAGTGGGGAATTAGCATGCAAAGGCAGATAAAAGATTGAAGCACAAAATGACATTGCGTTATCAATCAAACCCAGTCAAAGCAGCACTTGAGTCAGAGAAAGGAACCTTTAATAAGAGCATCTAGAGAAGAAAAAAAACCTTCAGTTACCCCGGTACACGGTGATGAAAAATTTTACAATGTTTTTCAGCCTATGCTTCTCCTTAGACTGGGGCCATTGTGTCGATTTGGCACCATTGTGTTACTTGCCAGTATAGAGGACTCTCTATCACACTAAGGAAAACCTAGAATGAATCGAGAATGCCTGCCTCTGACGATGGTTGCTTAAATAATGAAGAGTAGGGAGGGACACTATTGCTCTATTGTCCAATTACAATCTTAAGACACTAAATATTCTGTCATCTGCTGCCTCATTAAACCTGCAAGCTAAATTAAAATGGTAAAGTAATGGATCCATAGATATGGGAACCCTTCTTAGTAATAATTACAGTAAACATCCCAACTGGATTCATACTTAAGAATGTATTATTTTTATAGTGTATTACACATAAATAGAGTACACACTATTGCATGTTTTTATTTTTGTGGAAAAAAATCATGATTCAACATGGCTGGGCAATAGTATAAATTGTAATTCATTTATGATTTTTTCTTTTCTTAAAATGTGATGTCATGACAGTCCAGTTTGTCCATGTTGCCCAACGGTTTAAAGGTCAGGGAAGCCACAAAGAATCCCCCACAACAAACAAGATCATTGTCCATGACTTCACGAGAGGCGGTTAATCAGACACGACCGCTGTGTTCCTCTATTGGTTCCTGTCCGACGTCACTCAGCAGCAGCGGATGGGAACAGCCCCTTCTTGGCACCCTGGTGGTAGCTGCTCTCCAGCTTCCCTGTCAGAGGAAAAGGAGGGGGGGGCAGAGATGGAGTGGGTGTTGAGAAGAGGAGGAAGGGATGAATCAAAACACCATCAAAGGGACAGGGTGACCTTTCAGGGAGCACAAGCCCTGCTGATTAAAGGCGGCCATGGCAGATACAGGACAGAGTGCCAGAAAGAGAGAGGGGGGGGGAGGCTTTACAAGCTGTTTATTTCCTTGCCGTGTGAAATTAGATCTAGAGTTAGAGTTTTGTTGTCATAACACTAAGCTGTTTTTTAATCTGGTTAGAGGCGAACAGAACATGCAATGATGATACTGTAGCTGGAAGGAAGTATTTTTGGAGCAATACCACTGAAACATACTACAAAAAGAAAAGACAAGTAAAAACATTAAATGGATATTGAAATAAAACCTTGGAATAACCTTGAACAAACATCAGTGTTTTTGATTGAATTATTTTTTTTTGTTAAAAGGTGCTATGTATAATTACTCCAAACAATTATAGGGTAGCACTTCATCAGAAGCACACTTTTTCAGTCAATCCACTACTGGGTCCACACAAAGTCTAGTTTTATATTCAGCTATAAAAAGCCATCTACTAATGAGTTAGCTAGTTATAACATCAAGGCTAGAATACGCACTATTCAACAAAACTGCTAAAACTCACAGCCAGTAATAACAATTATATCTTACAATCTTCACCTGTGGCTGGCTTACAGTTTTGAGCAAGACCATATTAAGAAAACAGCCACATCCAAAGAATATGGTATGTTTATCGGTACAGTTTGAAATAAAACCTACTTATTTGCTTTGAATTGTCAGTATGCATTTACAGCCGTTTACACAATCCAGAAGAAACGAGTTCAGCATCAAACTTAATACATTTCAGATACGCGCTGTATCCAGTGGTGGAATGTAACAAAGTGGTGGAAAGCAAGTCTCAGAAGACCAGGCCAGTGAATTGAAATGACGATCATTATAACCAACTATTAACATAGACTACATGTACTGTGTTTTAACACTCTTCCTTGTTGTAAAAATACAATAGCAATCTTTACAAAATTATTATATATATATATATATATATATATATATACATACACACACACACACACACACAAAAAATATTTTATATCTGTACAAACTGATTCCAATGCCCAATATTGTTGTAATTAAGAGATTTAATGGAAATTAATATGCTTTGTAGTACCCAATATGACAAACTTAATTGTGCCAGGACCCACCTAGAGAGGACTAATCTATTTAGAGACCCACCAAACACTAAGAACCGGTAATATCATTTTCAAAAACGTATCCATTTTGAGCACTCCAGAATCTATGGTGTGCTAAATAGGATGTCATGCAATCAGGAACAAATAGGCTATTTTTCCACAACCTTGCACACAACCAATGAGTGGAACAACGCGATAGTAAAGCGAGGAAGACTTACGTTGATATTCTTCATTCATTCAATGACCACTTGCAATTTTCACGACCCACTCACTCCCACTCAGCGACCCACAGTTTGAAAACGCTGCTCTAGAGTAAGTTCTTGGGGCAGTGCAGCTACAGTACTTCTTCTAATGCAGGACTGAGAGCAGAATGGATACTACAGTGACTCTGACATTGCTTCTTGAGGTGCAAAGATGTATTACAAGACATGCCGGTCCGGGGATAGCTGTTTGCATGGTAATTCCTGTAAATATCTAGTACATACTACTCTGTACTACTGCATTGTATATATATATTTCCAGGAATTAAAGATAATTTAAGACATTGGTCAATATTAAGAATAATCCGGTTGATGTCATGTCAAAGACGACTCAAAACAGATATATAACATTCTCTTGATAATTTGTGGTTCTTTTTAATAAATAAATACATAAAAAATGATACACAGTAGGCTATCTTTAATAATAATAATTGGTCTTTAAATTAAGATGATACTCATCAAGTTGCTTTTCATCTGCAGCTATGCTAGTAAAAATCTCCCCCATAGCCACTGGCCACATCATTTCCATTTCTTCACTAATTTCCTGTTATCATAATGCTAGCATATCATGTCCAACACGTTGCTACAGTCTGTTCCTTTGTTACCCTCTGCCCTGGAAAACCTGTGTTTGGTTAGATTATCTATGTTGACCCAGTCCTTAATGGCAAGGTACATGTAATAATCTTATAATAAGACAAGACTCCTGCCTGTCAAACCATGGCATCAGTTAGCTGTTCCCCACTTGGCTGAGGTGGAGAAAAGAAATGATACAACTGTGACAGGCATGTGTGTTGGCTGTCACTTGTGCTCCCCTTTCATGTTGTCACATTAGGACTCAACTCTGTGGACCACTGCAGCATAAACAAGGTGTTAAGGAGCGGCTCTATTTGCACACCATTTTCAAACTTGTCTGAAAGACTGTCAGTGTCTGTCTGTTATGCCTGAAGCAAGAGTTGCATATCTTGGGGAGCGCCTCTGGAATTTCTGGACAACGATTGCCAAATAGTGATACATGAGAAAAGAATGCTAAATAAAAGCCATAATAAACACATGCTGCCAGCATTAGACTTTTTTATTTCACCAGGGTAGGTCATGGTTGTGTTTCGTTAGAGGAAGGGCCAAATTCTAATGTATTAAAAGCCCACAGCTATGCTACCATACTGCAATAATTATAGAGAGATTGATGTTCCTTTAGATGGATTTGTGCCAGCATTGTCTGGCTATATTAGCATGCTTCTAACTGGATTTGTTAACAGTCTCTTTTCAGCATAGTTCTAAGTAAAGGCACTTCCCCTATCAAACATGAAACCTGTAACACCAGGCAGTGGTTTTCCTCTTTCACACATAGCTCTAATAGCCGTGAAGTTTCTGTAGACACTGTGTTTACACAAGACATTGTGTTATTTCCAGATGGATTAGTGGTAGATTGTAGGGGTGTTCGATATGACCAAAATGTCATATCCCGATGGTAACGACACATATCACGATATAGCAAGTTCGGTAAATTAAATAAATAAATAATTGATTGTTATCCAATGAAATACACATTTCTTCATTATACATGATAATATCAGTCTAACAATTTCAGTGCAAATTTAAACCTTTGCTATCCAAAATCTAAAAAAGAGAAGGGCAGGGATACCCTGTAAAAATGTCAACATTAAACGTGTCCATCAGTTTTACCAACCACGATTTGTAAACATGTCCTGGTCTTGTGGGGTTTTTGGGCAATTCATTAGAATGGGAGCAAGTGTTCTGGCAGATAATATATACACAACAGCAGCCTTTTGAATTGATGATGTTTAAATAATCCATTAGTTTAAGTCGATCTGCATGGTCTCACGTGAAAGGATCATTGGAGATAACCCGCCTTACTATAATGGGATGGCAATGGACACATCACCAAACCCCCACAAACACCGACATTGTAATGATGGAGGCGTGATGGGCCATTAGTAAGAACAAAAGGATACATACTTCACTTGCTGTGCTTTTCTGCTAAACGAAAACTTCTCCAAGGTTAGTGTTAACCCCAGATAGGCTACAGGCTACTTGTGCTTAAGCCAATAAGCAGTAGGTGCTATTTCTTATCCACACAATATACAATGGGCAATGGAGCCTGTTAATGAAGCAATTCAGACCATCTAGCAAGTGAAAGAGTTTTAAGTTAATAGATTTTGTTTTAATGGCCACCATATAAACAAAACGTCAACAAAAGGTTGCCCGTACAGTAACTTTACTTTCCAGCAGGCCCAATCCATACGGGCAAGGAACATTCCGCTGATTGTGTGAACTAGCAGGACCTGCCACCTTTTCCTGACAAGACGGTCCAGCTAAGTTACATATTCCATGTGTGAAAGTGACTTCTGTTATTGGCTCTGGAGCTGCTGAGCTGTCGCATTTGAGAGCAGGCGCTAAGGAGGAACGGGAGATAGAGGAGCCACCGGTAATAGATGGAGGAGGGGAGCGAGAAGTAGGTGAAGGAAAAAAAAACAAGGAGACAGCAATTAAAAAAAAAAAAAAGTGAAGGGGAGAGAGAGAGAGAGAGAGAGAGAGAGAGAGAGAGAGAGAGAGAGACGGCAAGGAGAGGAGGGTTGAGAGCACCCAGGAGAGGGAGGGGGAGAAGGGGAGACAGAAAGAAAGGCAGCTGCACACAGGGAGAAACAGAAAGGCTGGCCCATCGATTGGCTGAGATAATTTCCCATTGATTGCTGCACTGTTGCTAAAGAAAGGTTTATTGCCCACATGCTGCAGCTGTGGAGGAGGCCATAAAACAGGCACAGGTTGTCTGCAGAGGGCTGGCTCTCCATCAACAACACCGTAAAAGCACACTAGGACACACACACACACACACACACACACACACACACACACACACACACACACACACACACACACACACACACAC
>JAODUE010000018.1:685080-697897 GCA_027564755.1 Amblyopsis hoosieri
ACACACACACACACACACACACACACACACACACACACACACACACACACACACACACACACACACACGCGCACGCAATATCCAGTATGCATTCATTTACTGATTTACATCTCTGAGCACATGCACACTATTTCCATTACATCTAATAATGCCTTTGTAATCCCCAGGCTGTAGTGCAAAGAGCTGTGGATTTACTCAGCTGAAATAGAGGTGTGGACTGACACCAATAAGAGGACAACACATCATTGTTGCAGCAATAACAATCAGCAGAAGGATCAACTGATTTGTGCATCTGTCAGCAACGTTACCTTGGTGTTGAAACTCTTGTATCATACAATAGATGTCGCTGGGAGAATGAAGACTGTGGGGAGCTATGCAAACATCAAATATTGATACAGTGTCTGATGACAAACTGTGATGTCAGGAAATTATTCTCTCTCTCTACTAAGGGGGGAGGGTGTAACGTGGGGTACCATTAGCTGTGGGACTTGACATTACCTTCTACCGTATGTGCTATATGGATTCCCGGCAAGTTCCCAGCAATGACACATTCAAAGTCTTTTAGAAGCAGAGCGGCAAAGGAATAAAAAAAGTCCTGAGTGAAATCATGGAAAAATAAAGAATGTGGCAAGGGCAGGCGAGATAATTCACTTCAGACACTATTTGTTTACTGAAATGTTATGACCAGACTAGACGCTAGACTCTTGCAGTACTCAGTAGCTTGTCCTAACTGGGAGTCAATATATCAGTTAAGTGTTTGTCTCAATGTTTAAGATGTTGACATGCTGCTGGAAGTTGCTAACCAAAGATAGTAACACCACCATGGTTTTGTCGGGGAAATAACAAACAGCACTTTCCATATTCCTAAAGCAGTATGGGCAGAAAATAGATGTTGCTTTTAAAAAGCTAATAAAAACCAAATGAGAGTCAGGGCAGACTCTGCTTTCTATTATTTGCCAATCGCAGAAATACCAGCGCAGTCATTGTTAGGCTAGATTAAAAGCATTTCCAATTTGTGAGGAATCCCAAAGGTTGCGTATGAAGATTACATTCCAGCTCAGTGCCTCTCGACCCGCTCAGTTCAGCTTAGTGCACCTCTAGCTGCAGTCATTCTGTGGGAGAATCCAGGCCTACAGCCACGAGCACTGCAGCAAAGTGGATGTGTACAAATCTCTTAGTAGCCAAGGGAGAACAGTGGGAGAGGCGGGGACAAAAAAGAAAAAAAGAATTCTGCCTGGATTCCCATCATGCTGTTAGTCACACCTAATTTACATTCCCTTCCTGTGCTCCCTGGCGGGTGCATTTACAAGTGGAGAGAGAAGGTGCTGCTGTGTGCGAGACTTGTGTTGGCATGCTGTTTGCGATGGATGGCGAGGAGTCGGCCATGTTTCCCCACCACAGGAAAGATGGTCTCTCTCCATCTCCTGCACACGCCTGCAGCTGTATTCACAGACACTGAGGGACTGTAATGGCTGAGCCATTTCCCTCAATACAACCAGCAGTGCACTGTTCGGCTGGTTTAGTCATGCACATGGCAGCTAATCATTATATGCCAGCGAACCAGTGTCTGGCAAGTCAGAGACAGCGGAGGAGAGGAGGGTGGTGTAGGAGTGGGGAAGGAATAAGACAAATAAAGGGGAAGATGGCTGCTTTGTGGAGCGGCCATGTAAAAGTGCAACAGTGAAGATTGCACCTGCTATTGGCGCAAACTGCCAGGTCTGTTTGTACAGATGTATGGTTTTGCAGCCTTTTTACCTTTTTATTATTATATTATTATGTAATGAGCATTACAAAGATGTAGGCATTGCTACTGATCATTTTCAAGATCACGATTCAGATGAGAAATTATTTTATACTACAATTTTCACACAATAACTACCTCAGGCAATCACTTACCTTTGTAGAGACCATTAGGAAGGCTAGAATTTAGTCTGTCAATACTCAGATTTTTGTATAACTATATTGTATGTATTAATTGTACTGCATTTTGGACAGAAAACAAACAAAATATATAATTATATATATAATTATTGAGACACGGTTTGTTTATATTGGTGTATGATTTACCATTCAATTTCCTTTGTTATTATAAAGCAAGCATAGTAGAGTTTGAGGAAATATGCCAGCTATAAAGGTCTGTGACTGCAGGTCACCCATCCTGCTTAGACATCCTTTTGTTATTGCCCCCACCCCATCACAACTACTGTCAGAGTGTCCTTGAGTGAGTCTGCTCTGGCACAGCCACTGGGCAACAGCGGGAGACTGCTTGGACTGGAGAGCTCTTGGATAAGAATGCGAGGAACACGCTTGAATGAAACCGAGGAAGGTAGCAGTAGGCCGTACGCAGGTTGTTACAACACTGTAATATGAAGTACAATTATTTTCATTGAAGAACGTAGCTAGTCAGTATACACTTGTTTCCCTTAGCATGTAATTAGTGTGCTGTAGGCTATTCTGAATGACTACATCAGCCTATGCATGTGCATTCTCTCCCATTACTGTTAGAAAAAATATACTAGTTATGAGAACTATTGTGTTCTCCTGCAAGACATATGCACTACGGGTTCCACAGGCCAAAACACTGATCACTGCTCAAAGTACTAGTGCTATAATCCCCACTCTTTTTTTGTTTTTGAAGAAACGCGTGGGGTTCAACTATCAAGCATAATATCATTACTTCCCTCTACAGGTATTCTTTATGTGCATTTGGTTCCAGTGAACAAGGGTATGTAACTAGTAATAATGATAGCATTTAAGTCAGTTTGTAGTCTGTTGTGTTAATGGCATGTTTTGTAGTTCATCGTTTAAGATGAAATTAACATAGGTCTTGTAACAAACACAAATCAGAAACTTGATAATAAAATAGAAAAAACAATCATAAAACAGGTTTCTCAGTTTTATTGGAAGGACCACATACAACATCTGTTTAATGGGAATAAGCAGAGCAGCAGATGGATCTTCTTTCTAAAGGCTATGTGAAATTTGTCCTATTATATATTGCACCAACACCATTGCAGTTTAAATCCCTTTTTATGGTCATAGGAATGAAGCCAGTAGTGAAATATCACTTCTTGGACAAGGCAGCTTTACAGCTGAGTTACAGAAGAACCCACAGCAACTGAAGGAAAGGTATTTCAGTTACTAAGCACTACCGGTAATAATGTTCCCCAACAGAAGACATCCCCTGTGGCCTTGAGAAATTCTTGGATGAGGGCCGGCACTTTGCTACTTATCAATCCTTCCCTTAAAGCTTCTCACAGTGAGGTTAGGTTACATTTCAGAGAGGGTCTCAACTGCCTTAACCAATATATAGGGTTTGGTATATGGTACATTCCTTATGGTTTATAAAGTAAATGTCTTAATCTCAAAATATGATAGAAAGTTCATTTTTACTTTAATTTCTATATGTATGGCAGAATTGTATTAACTTATATGCTTTTCAACTCTGTTGCCAGAATCTTCAGAGTTGAAAAGCTGCATACAGTATACTCAATACTGTACAATGAAATTTATGACTTACGAGTTATACCATGAAACAATTTGGACTCACCCGCTGAATTTAACCTTTCCTTGTAAATCACTTTCTGTCTGGAACAGGGCAAATTGTTTTATTTGATCAAAACTCATTTCACGTTTTCATGCTTTTGTCAGACTTTGTGAGGCACGTTGTTTCAACTTTAAAGGGTAAGGGGTCTCCTAGTGATTACTAGTATCAAGTGTCTTACATCCATTAGCAATGCGTCACACAACTCTGTACTGAACGTCTGATGCATATACCCTTGTAAGCTCAACAGCACCGGAAGTAAGGACGTCGATTTCCATTGGCCGTTAGTGATGTCACTTACAAGTCTGTTTAATGTCCGACTTGGTCATTGCGTTACGATCATCATGCATGTCAATCCAAATACCTCTCTTGTCAAGCAGGCAGGTCACAACGCAGTTAGCCAGCTCTGTGTGCCAGACTTAATGCAAGTAAAGGCTGGCTCTGCGAGACTAAGTGATTACAAATACCTACATTAAAGATTATATAGCTGTACAATGTTGAAGGCTTTGTCATGATATAATATGAATAATCTAATACTGTCCGTTTATGTAATTATTTTCCACAGACAAATTATCACAAATGTGTAATACAATAAAATTACTAAAATGCCTAATTTAGTTTTTAGCAAATGTCCAAATACAAGTTCAATGTTCATGTCAATGGTTAGCTCTCAGAGGACTCCAGATTTGGACAGCCATCCAGAAGATATTATATACCTTTCACATGCTTTTATCACACATTCTTGTTAGAACGAAGTGTTGTCAGTAAATCCACAGTATAGCCTGAGGGGTTTTTACTAGGCATATGTGCAGTTGCTAGTCAGGATGTCTTCACAAGTCATTTAAAGCGCCCTGCCTACATAATGTTAATTCACACGCACTGTCAACAGAATGTCATATCTTTATTTATGTACTGGCTAAACCCAAAATCAAATCAAATATAGTCATCCGTTATGTATCTACCCAATTATGTTATAAGAAATGAGGTTGTGAACCACATTTGCTGGCTTACTCCTGCTCTGAAAGCAGTTCTCCATTTTCTGTCGTTCCATGTGGATTTCCTCCCCTATAAACGACAGAATCTCTTGTCAAATCGTCACAGTCGGATGCTTAAGGTTTTAAAAGGCTGCTTAAAACCTCAGTAGCCACAATGTCAAATAAGGGACACAACATCAAAGCGTGGCCTACTGTTTTGTCTCTTTATATACAGGCACGTTCAGACACTGAAAAGGTGAATTAAGCAGTGATATTAAAAAGGGTCCTTATAAAGCGGTCTTGGCCACATCTAATTAGAATGTAAATGTGGCGTGGGCTGTGGATGGATTGTGGGGGATAGACATTGGCATTTAGATTATGCTGAGACTAGATTACTGATGACACTGTGTTGGTGAGATAGCCTTTTGGAAAGCGCCTCGGCTACGGACTAATTGTATTTCACCAACAGCAGTGTAGCTTGTCACTGTTTTATCATTGGTAATTAACCAAAGGAAGAAGAAGGGGGGGGGGGGGGGGGCAAAAGTTTTGTGTGGGGGCACGCAACGCAAACAATCCCCAGAAAGTGGCAGCTGTGACGCATACGCACGCGCACCCCCCCCACACACACGTCTTATTAGCTAGCACTAGATAGAAGGACTAAATCACTTCTCATCTCTCTGCTTAAACCTGCTGTATAGATTCCCTCACCATGATGCACCCACCTCCATTTCCTCACCAGGAGGATGTGCTGTGAACAGAGCTGCTAAGCCTAGCAGAGAACTGGGGGGGGGGGGGGGGGCAGAGTGGAAGAGTGCAGAGCAGAATAAATTGAAGCTGATCTAGTGCTCTGCATTCAGAGGAGGCTGTATTTGCATATCTGTGCAACGATGCACAGGGAGAAATGTGTTGGTGCTGACAGCAAGTGGAATATTTTAAACCTCCATTGACACCCCTGCAATCTCTCCACACATACGCATCCACACAATGGTATATACACACACACACACCAAATCACAAGGATCCGTACATGCCCACAACACACAATTCTGAGGTCAGGCGATACAGAATCTTTGAGCATTGCTTTGTTCCTACTAGGTGATGCACAGTGGGTGCTTGTTCAACATTCTGCACAAGTACTGCAGGGATCTCTATGGACAGGACCTGCAGAGGCAACCCCATGCACCACTGCCACTCAGAGACACATCTGTATGTGTGGCCAGCATGTCAGACGTTGCAAGAGATGGAAATGTACGAGGCAGAAACACAGCTACATGCATTAAGTGTTGGAAACACGCCATCTATAGCAAGCCTGATCTGCAAATGTCTGCAGGGCACTTTGTTATTTGAAATCCTGCTGATGAAATGTTGGCAGTTGACTTTCAAACTAATGGTAATTTTATGCTAGAGCAAGGGAAAACTGTTTTGTTGAAGCCGAGGGAAAACACAGTAATCAGTTGGAAACACAGCACTGCTTTAGCTTGCAGGTATTTCAGCTCTTCAGCTAATGCCAGTGTAAAGCTTGTTCCACACTTTAAAATGTGTGGGTTTTTTAGCTTGTATTTTATTTTAACAGTAGTTTTAAACCTATTAGCCATAGAGCTGGAGGTTGGTGTCTTATTTATTACACAATATGGAACGCTTAATTATTATAATTGTGCTTATAACAATCGGATGTCTTAACTCAAATATACTTTTAAACTCTTAAGCAGCAAGAGCAGCAGCTTGTGAGGTTGTTTTGTTTGTCATCAGTACAAAAGGAACAAAATGGACCATGAGTGGCATTTGAGTGTGTCTGCGCTCTGGCTGATAGTCAGTAAGATTAGATTAGTTTAATGCTGCGGTTGCTCTTGTTGAGACAGAAGAATTTGGCACAGGCTGTTGCTGGCTCCACTGTTGAAGCAGCTGGTGATATATGAAGGGCTGAACAAAAGTCCCTGGGTGCAGAAAAGGTATGAGCCCAAAACATGTCTGGTGTTATATCAATGGTAGCTTTAACGGCAGTGAAACTTATAGGTGTATTGCCTTAAAGAGAACTAAAGGTTAAAATGCTAATTGCAGCCATTTAGAATTTAAATGTCTGCTTGTATCTGATATTTCAGCATTGTAATATATTGTCCTTTACTCTAGAAATGAATATGAGAAGGTTATTCAATAGTAGGCTAGATCGTTTAAAATATAGTCTAGTACAAAATGTGCTAGACAAGACACATGAATTCTACCCTGACAGTCAGGTCCACAGGTTACCATTTATTGTACTTATGGTGACGTTCTGTCTCAAAAAATTCCAGAGGGGATTTAATTCTGCTAGCAGTGCTTCAGCACATCCATCAACAGAAAGTTGGTGAAAGATTTGTCACTGCTTAATGCCCACCATCATTTTTGATAAGTCCTACAGGGAACCGGGCTCTATGAAGGACTTGTGTTTTATATGCTGTGTTGCTCAGTAGAGCAAGTTCAGTGCTTGCAGCCGCAGAAGTAAACTACATATTTTATTCCCACGGGGAGCAATCCATAAAAAGTAAAAATACAAATCAAACTATTCACTCTTAGTATAATTATAGGGCTGCAGCGATCGGTAAAGGTGCTTTTATTGTCATATACACATACATGTAGCGAAATTAATCCTCTGCATTTAAACCATACCTCAAGGGAGCGGGTCCAAGTCCAGATTGGATCCAGTGTCACTGGTCAATGGCACTGACTGGAGAATGAAACCTGATGTTTTTTGATAGTGGTGGATTCGATGATTTTAGTAATCGAGTATTCTACTGATTATTCCATCGATTCATCAAGCAATATAATAATACTTTATATATATTTAAGAATAGTAAATACATTAGAAAAAATAAGACATGTAAATCATTAGGAACAACTCAGTTTTTTCCTATTGTCTATATTGCATACACTATCTGGCAAAACAAAACAAAATGTGTACACTTAAGTGCAAATAGAACTGTTTGGAAAGTCAAGTTCAAACAGATAGACTAAAATTAAACTAAACTGAATATATAGGCATACTGTACCTGCTGTATTGGATTGGTGCGTTTTAAGCTCCATATGCAAATTTAACCAAACCTCATATTTTGCTTTCTGTGGTATTTTATGCATGGCTGTGTGTAGGTGTGTATTTGAGTGAGCATGCATGATGAGACATGTAATAATCTGAATGAAGCGCAGGCTTTCATAAATTGACCAGCATTTTATTTTCTGTAGTTTAAAACATAGATACTATCAGTGAACTTTCATCAATATACATTGCTTCAGTCACTGAACTCAACTAGCCAATATTTGGGACTGCTTCCGTTCACATAAAACTATTGCTCAGCAAAGATGGGAAGTACAATTAAATTGATTATTGAAACCAGTTTGAATATTATTTGTATAAAAATTAAGCTATAGAAAATCTCCATTTAGTTCTTTACTCTAGGGACAGCTTTTCACTCTGAGCTAACGAGCGATTAACAAGCTAAATTTTGGCGCACGTGAACAACGTACCTGTCAGATACGAGCCTATTTGGCATAGTTAACGACAAGGGGTGAAAACTATGGTTGCAGAATTTTTTAAAATATATTTTGTAGCCAAAAACAAGCATACCCAACAACACCAGCAAATAGGCCTATTGTTTAAGGTCTTCGTTTGACGAACAAGGTAGCTTACACTGACGGTGAGCACTCGATTTCACTCATTCTCATCTTGGATTTGGTTATTTAACAGGTGGAACCTAGAAATATAAATAGACTAACTGAGAAATGGACACATTCTGACCTAATGAGTCAAGTTGCTAAACCTCAATTAGACTAATCATACATTGATGCTAACATTAACAGAAGAATAACATGTAGTATCCATATTGACAAGGTTTAAACATTTATATTTATTCTGTCTGAGACCCCCACCATCTTCACGTCGTGATCACAGCATAAGCATAAAAGTGCATGTGTGTGACCGTACGCTTACAAGTAGCCTATAAAACAGGCTTGAAAAGTTATATTAACCAAAGCTTCGATGCAAAGCTTCTGTTTTTGTAATGGAGTTACTCGCGTTTCTCGATAAATCGCTGAAGCCTTAATGGCCATGATGTTCTGAAAAGCATTTCAGTCCGTAGCTCCTACTTGTTACTGAGCCAGAAGCTTATGTTATGAAGCCAAATACCAATGTGTCTAGCCCAAGGTCATGCTGGCTCAAGGTTACGCTTGGTCTCTAAAGGCGACGAGCCTGTCTGCGGATCCAGAGAGCAAGTGCTGATGGGGCCGTCAATAGCTATCCCCGGTTGGTGGGGGTGGACGCATGTATGAGAAATGTAAAGTGAAATAGAGAGACTATGACGGCAGACTATGTATTTCAGCAGAGAAATACACACAGAGAGAGAGAGATAGAGAGAGATGAAAGGGAGGGGTGGGCGTGGTTAACATGATGGCTGAGCTCCTTGGCATGCTAGAGGTACAATGACATTGCTCTAACAGACCTCTCTCCATCAGTCTGCCTGACAGAGGTAACAGGATTGTTCATAAATATGGAAATTGAGTCATGGTTTTCTTGTGCGCGTCAGCACACACCATGTACAAAACCATATACTCAACCAATAATATATCTATATGGAATATACATGTGTATGCACACTACAGTAGAGAAAAGCAAAATCCACAAACAACCTAGAACACTAAAGGTGACGTTGGCATCATTAGAACATAAATGCACATATGCATTACATTGCCCAACCACTATAAATTCATCTCTTCAGGCAAAGGAACACTTCAAACAGATGCAGAGCTAACAAACACATGCAAACGGGGGAGGAGAGCGCAGAGGGAGAAGAAAGAAAAATCCCTTTTCTGACTAACAGTTCGCTCGTGTGTGTTATGAAGACACTTGAAAGAGCTACCATTTCAATAGGACTCTGGAGGCCGAAGGGGGATATTGCAGCTAATGATTAAAAATGTCAGAACAGCGGCATGCTTTTGCAGAGATCTGTGTAAATGGCTGGTTGGTGTGAATGATTTGGAATTATGTTGTACACTGTGTAACGTTTAATAAGATCGAGAATCTGAATGAAATTGTAAAGCCATGTTGGCAACACTGACACGATAACCTTGTCTGCATCCAAGACAAGAATGACTGTAGCAATGGCAGGACCGTGAATATGTTACACCGCTTTTCGGTTTCTAAAATGTTAAATATTCATGTTAATTTCTCTATGTAAATGTGGGTTTATAAATGCCGGACTCCAGACTGCAGCTGGGAGATCTGGTAGCACTGTACAATGGGCGCTTTTGGCTCCATTTAAGCACAGTTACTCTGGGACTGAATCAAATGCCGTTTGACATACAGTGTGAAGTAGCAAGCGACACCTGATGGATGCGCGCGACAAGCTTTCAGAGGGTCCAATGGATTTCTGACATATTTAATTTAAGTCAGATCTCATGTGGCGTGAGCAGTGTTGCAAGCCAATTTCACGGTAAAGCCTGTTGGAACCGTGTTGGTATTGTTGACTCGGCTGTCAGACAACATTAGAATGGCAAAATGACTAAAGTGAAAGATCAGTTAGGACAGAGCTTATGGACGTTGGAACTGTGGCAGCTGCGATGGCCTTATCACCTCTTCATCTTATCACTAACAGGGGAGAGACAAGTGCAGATAGCCAGTGCTCTTTAGTTGCCAGGTAAAGGTTAATTTGCGACCTATCTTGAGTGGTGAGTTTGCATTCATTGATAGTAATTCATTAATATCATTAAAACTAGATAGACTCAGTAAATGTCTAAATAATGTTAAATGTGCTTATGAGGCAGAAAGCTAATAAAGATGAGAATGAGAGCTCTGAAGGTAAGCAGTTTAAAATAAGAAATACCCATTAAATATACAGAATAAATGTATTGACTACTCCTCCTCTATTCAGTTCTAATTACTAGCGCCAAAGAAACTGACCCCAGTCACACCACAATACAAAGGCTTGCCCAGTTCTGCTAGAGGATCCACATATTTATATTATGACTACAAATAGTTTAAGTTATTGTGTGCAGGAAATAGCCAGTAGTGATTTTTCACAGTTATGGTTGGGATTTATTTTTAAAATAACCACAAAAAATACATTAAGTACCCGTGTACATTTGTTCTGACTTAAAAAAATACAAATGGTGACCAATACCACAGAGAGTATTAGACCTGTCCTGTAGATATGCTCATGCAAAGTCACCAAAATACTGCCTCTGGGACTCTCAAAACATATGGAAAGTATAGTGCATGACTCACTACAACAGAAACACCAGTGCTCTTACTGCAAGTCTTCTGCAGTGGAAATGACTATGAATGGAAATAAACATATTTTTCATACTATTTAGACACATTTAATTAATACCAAGAGCTCATATGTTTTTCATAACATAACACGGATGTACTACACTAATTGTGGGTAACGTTGTCCGCTAAACAACAGCAATACCAGTACAGAATATGTTTGTTTACTGCAGTTGGGGGGGGATTTATTGTGTTCATAATATCCATAAGCAGATAACCTGCATGAATGCTGAATCTGTAGGTAACACAACAATTTGCTGTTGGAAGTTTCTTGGTATCCGTTCCTAGTCTGAATAGTGTTGACCAATCACATGTGAGCAAACTTTGGTTGTATGCAGGTAAACAGCGTTTACGTTTCGGGAACACATCGGCCAAAATCAGAAGAGAATCGTCTATAGTCTGACATTGATTTAGCTTTCTATGTAAAACTGGATCTGCATTCCTTTTTTATCTGTTTAGAGATTAGCCAAAGGTGACTCCAATATCATTCTCATGTTGCTAATTGACTGTAAACAATGACCAGCGCATTGAAGGATAAATGGGCTAATACATCCTGTTCTGTGCTCTTGCTACACCAGGACTCCATAAATATAGGCCCTTGCCACCAGACAGGGCCTCTGAAATGGGGGGGTAGGGGACCAGAATATGTTATCCCTGAGTCAAGGGGGGCCAAAAAGGACCATCTAACCTTAAAAGGTCTGATGGAATAGTTTATCAAACATGTATATTTGTCAAACTTTATAAAGTATTTGGGAGTCACGTACTGTAAAAGCTTGTTATTTTTTCTATCTTTATTTTCCTCAAAAATAATTTTACTTTGCCTATACCTCCATATAATGCAAGAAATGTTTTGGTTTGTCACGTTACACTACTGGAGTTCCATATCTGGCCACAGATTTTCATTGGAAAGCTGTGAGTAGATATAGAGATGTGTGCAGGTGATATTAAAAATGTACATTTAGATTTACAGAATTTAGCAGATGCTTTTGTCAAAAGTGACTAATATATAATTAAATTTGTCAACAGATGAACAGGCAATCTGTAATGAATTGTAAGTAATATTCTCTTAATAATAAGATAATCTATTGTCCACGAGCCTAAGCAAAATACACAGGGGCCCGGTCACCAGAGGCTAAAACGTTGTTAGTCATAGCTGATGGGTTCAGAGAATGCCCTCTTCATGACACAGCAGCTCAGATGGTTTATTCCAAAACACATATTTTCTTCTGTTTAAGTATTGATATACTGATGTGTACCATCATTGTCTTGTTGCATCACCCAACTTATTTTAAGCATCAGGTAACTGTTACTATGAGATTTCTTCAGAGCCTAAGCTGCTACTATAGGTTCTTTATCCCCCTACATCAGTAATACATGCTGTACTCTTGCCTCCATTTATACTAGATAATGTGCCTTAGTATGACTGATGAAGATCAGGGCTAGAAATGGGACGATATACGATATTATCGTGTATCGCAATAAAAAACTGATGATAATCGTATCATGGTGAATGTCCATTATCGAAATGATCATGAATATCCTCACATAAGTATGAATATTTTCACAAGTGACTTGAAAAAAGCTGTTTAGCTCAACTTGTGCAGTCCAATTGTATTGATTTACCAATTATGGGTTTAAGAAAATATCGATACACCCACATTTTACGATATTACATTGAGCAATACTGTATTCATTTTCTAAAACACTATCAATATAAAAAACACAAATACAATGTAACTTAATTTATTTGTAAAAGGGACCATGTACAAAACACATTAACCACAAAAGAGGAAATATGCTTGTTACCAGATTTAGATTTATGCTCAGACCCTGAGCAAGTTCACTGTAGTGCTGAGACGATTAGTCGACGTAACCGACGTAACCGGTTACGTAAATACGTCGATTTGCTAAATGTACCATCGACTCGGAGAAATATACCTATAACTATGCTCCGATCTGAAAAATAGTGCCGTTAATGGACTATGAGAGGCAGCAATGAGCAGCGAA
>JAODUE010000018.1:701050-712788 GCA_027564755.1 Amblyopsis hoosieri
GTGAAGCACTTTGTGTTACATGAATTTGTATGAAAAGTGCTATATAAATAAAGATTGATTGATTGATTGATTGAATACAAAAAACAAACCACTGTATGTTCCTGACAGAATTGCTTGCATTATTCTATCTACATATGTACATGTTAACATGTATCTTCAACATAATGCAAAGGCAGATGTATTTTGACATTAAACTGATTTTGATTATATCCTGGGTTGCAACCCTATATTCTATTACCACAGAAACATGCACTAGTAAACATAAAGTCTGTAAATCATTGACCTTTTTCATATTGTAATGTTTATAGGTCTACAATATTATAAAATAAAGATGTTGCTATAGTATATACTGTACAGGCTATAGTAGTAGTTAATTTCAAACTGAGCTGGGTGGCTAGTTGAATCTATCACCCTGACATCTATCACTATATATGGCCCATAATGTTAGGTTACATCATACTGTATGTGCATGCTATATTAACCATGGCCAGATTATATGCCTATAGGGGACAGGTGGGCAGTGATAATAATAATAATAATAATAATAATAATAATCATAATAGGGTTCATCAATGGCTGCCAGATCATCCAGCACAAGAGCCCTTCATGAAACACTTGGTAGTTGGGCCTCTTGAGCGCCAAGGGCTCCTCCCCAGAGACCAGGAGCCCCTGGGCACTTGATCCTGTGTTAGTAATCTGGATCTGGCTTGATTGTAACCCTGATGGGAAGTGGGGCTACTGGTCTACTTTTTACTATGTGTCAGAAGTAGGCCATTCTGTTAACCATTTAGATTCAGACTAATACATTAGGACATTGGTAAACTAGCATTACTGTATTTAGTTAGGAAGTGCTCTACCCATACTACTAACCTGTAACTGTAACCACTGTCCACTTGTTGGTAAAAAATATATCGCAAAAAAACATGTTAAATCACAGTACTGTACCACTGCTAATATAGGCTAATAAGAATCTTGGATGTAAACACTCCAACCGGAAACGAAACACCGGAGCCCTTATAGCTGCGCTATAAATCATGGGAAATATTTCCGATCAAGAATAAGGTGGATAGGCTATGTAATAATAAAGTACATTCTCTGCACTAACCCACCCCTCAAGGGAGCAGTGCCACTGTGCAGCGCCCGGGGACCAACTCCAGGTAGAGGTCAGTGTCTCTGGTCAACGGAGTTAACATAACATTTCTTTGGGGGATAGTGGGGGAAACCGGAGCACCCTAAGGAAACCCTCACAGACACAGGAAAAACTCCACACAGAAAGGCCGGGACGACCAGGGTTCAAACCCAGGACCTTCTTGCTGTGAGGCCACAGAGATATCCACTGTCCACTGTGCCATTGGTAAAAGCCAGTCCATGATATACTCTTGTCAGGTATTTTCATCTATTCATTCCACGTCAACCTTTTCAGTTTATTCGCTATGATGTCCATGTGAGAATAACATCGAACTACTGTATGTGGAGAACAGTAAGCAAGATTCTGCTAGCTGAATACTCATATAGTTTGTAGTCCCGTGTTGCCGTAAAGCAACGCAGCTGATTCAAATGAATGGGTCCTTATAACGAGCTATTCATTAGAATCAGCTGTGTTGGAGCAGGGAGACATCTTAAACATTCGGCCCTCTAGGACCAGGATTGTGGACCAATGTCGAAAAGCATTACGCAAATCTCGCGACAAGCCAGAACACCAAAATGACATGCAGTATCTCGCTTGTCGGGCGCAGAGGGGCAATGACAGAGATGCTTCCTATTACAAGTCGTTGAATACCATCAAATATATTTTTAAGATGTTATTTTATGTTGTTCTACATAGTGTAGCTTTAAGAAATGTCCATCAGAGTAGATATATTCCTACTGCATGTTGAATGTGGCGTAAGTCGATACCCAACAAATCACATGATCTCCAGAAGGGGGGGAGGGCACTGTGTCAGCTGCCCGGACAGCGGCCAGTCAGAGTGGTCACCTTTAAGCCTGTTGGCCCTAGAGAGAGAGATGGGACCTGTGGCCTGTGGCGTCCACCGCAGCCAGGCATCATGGATGTGGCTTCGCAGGGGGGCACCCCTATCCTGGATGTGGTGCGCTGGCAGAGCCTCTCAGGTGGAGCCGTGTCTCTCTCTACCGTGGTGCCCTTTAATGGGCACTTAATATGGCTGACAAATTTACAAGGCATTTAAAAATGACCCAGTCAGCGGAGGGGAGGATAGGAGGCGAGAGGGAGGGAGAGTGACGAGGGGAAAACAAAGTGTCTAATCTCATCTCCTTCTGCCCCCCAGGGCAATAAACACTGGATTTATGTCAGAGCTGGGCTGTGGGATAAGGAGGGTGTGTGTGTGTGTGTGTGTGTGCGCGTGTGCGAGCGCACGCGTTAGTTAGCGAACACACTTCAACTCTCCCACACAAATAATTCACTCTGTACACCTGTCAACATGAGTCATGACACCAGAGGGTTCCTGCAACCGAGCACATCCAACTAATTGTTGGCAGCTTGCCAGCCACCCCCCCCTCTCTCACTCTCTCACTCTCTCTCTCTCTCTCTCTCTACCTCTACCTTTCTCTCTCTTTCACTGCCTCTACTCTCTCATTCATCTGTTGGTTTTTCCTTTCATCTATTTTAACATAACATTTATGGATGAATGATTTAATGCTGCTTATCAGGCCTATCATTGTAATTGCTTCTCTAATTACGCTTAATTAAAACAGTCTAATGGAGGCTGCTGAGTCTGTTTTCAAATGCAGAATCAGATTCTCTCTCCCTCTCTCTCTCTCTCTCTCTCTCTCTCTCTCTCTCTATCCTTGTCTCCAGAGGTTCTCCCCTGACTCAACACCTCCAACAACCAATCAACTCCAAATTCTCTCCCGAACCCTTGTCAGGTTGTTAATTAAGCTCCCGAAGAGGCAAATGATTAAGATAACGGAGCAATCTAATGGCGAACAGGCTCTTTTCTCCCTCTTCTTTTTACGGCTTTCCATTATAGCACCCTTGAGGTGTTACTCCGTCTTGATGAAATGCAGGCAATTGAGAAATCAGTTGCTTTGAGTTGGGGCTTATTACTCTCTTGCATATTCATGAGTTGTACGAGAGTGTGTAGGGATTTTTAATCAAAGTCACAGGAAAGGATAAGGAGGTAGGGGAGGTCTGTTGAGGGGCAGTGAAACCTCCCCCCCCCCCCCATACCACCCACACTACTACCCATCCTGCCAGCCCCCACCAACACCGACAACAACATGCATCATTCATTGGGACTAGCTTGTGTTGCTGCAGCTGGCAGTGTGGCAGTGTGTGTTTATGTGTGTGTGCGTGTGTGTGTGTGTGTGTGCGGTGGCTTGCGAGAAGAGTCCTTGGACAAATAGAGGTGCCACATGGTCAGACCAGATGTTCAGGTTCCTTCTGTGCATAGCTCATCAAAAACCGCAAGCGGTGGCACTATCGGGCCCCAGTTATCCGGTAGGACCAGCCAGGCCATCTGCTTCCTGCCTACGGGGCCCGGTGCGTTCAGAGTCCTGGCTATTTGTCTGTCAGGGCATGAAAGCGAGCGGCCAGAGCCACATTATTGATCTTAATCCTTATGCAGGATTAAAATACTCGCACCTGGCAAGAATGGATGTACTGTAAGAGTATGGAGCCATTAGACCATACAGAAGAAATAAACTGTACAGGAGCAGCTGTAGACAGCATTACATAAACAACACCCACTTAGCTAAGCTTTGTATCAAAGCAAAATGATTTAGTTAACCTTGATTTGGTCAAGTGGTGTAATTAAAAGCAGGGTCAGTCATTCTTGCTAACTTCCAGCTTAAATCATTGTGTGATATGGAGTTTCCTCTCAGTCTAAATCATTTTTAGCCGTAAATTCTTCTGCATCCCTATACCCTCAATATAAAACATTTAACAAAAATGGTATCGAAATGTGTAGGCTTCTTCTAGATTAGTTTGCATTTGTTTGGTGTGAAATTAAAACATTATGTACTGTAGATTACATCATACCTATCAAAGCACAGCATTTGATTTACTGAAGACCGTTTTTGTTACCTCAGAAAGTAGGATCTGTCCACTAGTAAATAATAACTGCTATCTAATTGGCTTTACATGAGATAGCAGATCACTTGTGATCTCCAGTTAAGTTAAATTTATTTTCTTCTTTTAGAAAATACCTTACTGTTTAATCTTAGGATGATCAGATCGTTCCATTACTCATTCTGGAAATTGAAGCTGTGCATGTATTCACAGCCTGCAACATCTAATTGATGTTCTTTCATGCAAAGGTCCACACACATAAACATGTACATGTACGCATACACATATACTGTGCACACACACACACACACACACACACACACACACACATGCGTGTGCACACCCACACGCACGCGCACACACACACATACAGTACATGCACACACACACCCAAACCACCACCACCACCAAAATCTCTGGTAAATGAGACACTCACAGCAACAAGATTATTTGCTCCTTTTGTAAGCAAGCAGCATTCTGGATCCCATATGAATGATTAATACATTTCCGAGATCCAGCCCTGTTGTAATCCCATCTGACACAGACACCACACATCTGAATGTCAGTGAAAAGGAGATGGCATCAATTATTCACTTTTCCCTGTAATAGGATTTCAATATGTCTGCTGTTTTCTATTTTTGCATGAAAAGAATCCATTGATCCCCTTTGCCTTGATAACTCATTCTCTTTATGTCTTTGAAACAGAGCCTCAGTCACTCCATTTCACCCCATCGCATGGTTTCTTCTTTCATCAGCCTGTCTTCTTTTTTCTCATCCTTCTCCTTCTCCTTCTTCACCCCCCTCTGTCTCTCTCTCTTTCTTTCTCTCTCCCTCTCTAACACTCTCGCCATCTCTCTCTCTCTTCCCCTCTCTATCATTCCTTCTCCCTTCCCCCCCTCTCCATCTCTCTCTCTCTCACTCTCTCTGTCTTGTTCTCCAAAGATCAGAGGGAAAAGACAGAACAAGCCTCACCAACACATCCTGTCATGTTTTCCTGTTCACTTTACATCACAAGTTAAATTGAGACATACTACAGAATACCTCCAACAACGATCATATATGTTCCCAGTGAGACAAGCAAACATACAGTGCAAAGAAAACATTACAATAAGACACCCAATAGGCTACATAGAATGTACTGTACAGTCAAATCCATCAAGACAAGAGCAAGGTTCTAACCAATTGTAGCCATCTTCATAATGAAAACAAACTAACTAAATTATATAGATTGCAAAATATGTTGTAAAATGAAATACAGCCATATTGAAAGAATTATAGTAACATGCTGCATACAGCAATGTACGTTTTATATTTTTAAGCCGTTTCTGCCATTATATTATGTTTATATGATTTGTAGGGTGCATACTCTTGTGTGTGAGGATAGCAGTGCATCGATCCACCTAGCTTGCTAGCTTGAATTCAATATGTCTTTATCCATTATCCAGTAGATATTTGTAGCAGACAGCCAAGACTACCACGGTGGTCTGGGAAGCATCAAGTGGTCTGGCTGTGGTATGCCTCTGGCTGGCATAATACTTTCTTCAAGCTACAGTATATGGAAGCCCATGCCTGGTTGTTAACGATTGTGTACTACTGGTCCACAGAGTGAGAGAGGAAGGAAAAAACACATTAAGTGCTGTATGAGAGAGAGGCGAAGGATTGGAGTCTGCTTAACTCTGGTACACGGTCTGTACAACATTGGTGTTGACTAATGAACTTGGACACAAAGAAGGTGTTGGTTATGTGTTGTATAGCATTTAGTATGCTATTTAGGAATTGGAAGGAAAAGGCATGACTCAGCAATGTCCTTGGAGCACCACTCCAAACCATTACTTGGAAACTACTTCTTTCAATTGAGGAACATATCCAAATCTAGAGCACTTGCGTCTAAGGCTGAATTGGAGATGATCATTCATGCTTTTATTTCATCTCGTTTGGACTACTGAAACACTCTTTTTACTTGCTTTAATAAAAAAGAGCTCTTCCACCTTCAGACTGTTCATAACTCTGCCACAAGGCTTTTAACTCACACAAGCAAAAGCGCTCACATCACTCATGTTTTAGCATCACTTCACTGGTTACCAGTGTATTTTAGAATTAATTTTAAAATCCTGGTCCTTACTTTGAGACTGCAATGTGATTAAGGGCTATATAAAATACAACTGACAAGCTCCTCCATACATCTCTGATCTGATAGAACTTCATTCTCCCTTAGTCTTAGGTCATCAGGTCAGAGGTTAGGTTGTTAGTGGTTCCCCTCACTCGTTTTGAAACCAGAGGGGACCGATCTTTTCAAGCAGTGGCACCCAGGCTGTGGAATTCCCTGCCTCCCTCTTTAGGTTGTTTGACTTCTGTGGACACTAATAAAAGGCAGTTGAAGACACGATTAGTCAAACAGGCTTTTAATTAGACAAGGGTTGTTGGCTGATTTATGTATCTGTTTTTGTCATTTATGTCTTATTTTATGTATTTCATTTTTCTTGATGCTTTTTACGCATTTCATTTTATTGTGAAGCACTTTGTATTTTCTATCTGTGTATAAATACATTGTACTTACTTGTTTACTTACTTACTTGTTAGTAGATTGGCTTGTTTACACCACAGACGTGCAGAGAATGTAGGGTTAGGTGTGTACGCTATTTATTTGTGCTGCACAAGAATAAAAAAAAACATTGGGGAATTGTACATTCCTGTAGTAAACTACAAGCCTGCAATTTTAAATGGATGTCAGATGACTTTTCATTACATACATTTCATTATTGAATTTTAATACATAGGCTATATATTTGATTTGTTATCCATTCTGTCTGATTTTTTACCTCATTCATTCTGTATACAGATCTCCCCCTACATCTTTTATCAGTTTAACATGAATCTTACAAAAATATGATGTATTATTATTAATATTATTAATAACAGGTACTGTTATACCCCTTGCACAGTAAAGCTGAATTCATATGAAGGAGAAGTCCTAAAATCATCACTCCCCTTAGTGCATCATAGACCTACTGTACATGCACACCCACACCCACATCAACCCTTGGACTGGCCTATTACCTGTATTCCAACGCCCCTGTGACAAAGCAGGGCCTCAGAGAGAAGATAAGCCCCGCGCTGGCTCATTAATCCTGGCCCTGGTTTTTTCCTATTGTCAGAGCCACCATGTTTGAACAATGGTGTTGTCTTCTCTGTGTTTGCTCATTTAGGAACAAACATTTGCCTGAGCGTACTGCTGCTGCCGCAAACAAGCTCTCCTAGGAAGTGTTATTAATAGGATAATTAAGCAGACGGTAATGAGCTGGATTACGCCTAATTATGACAAGATTTGTTTTGGCATTTTGTCTTGTGAGGACCCAGTGAAGTGGCAAAGTCTACGCAGGAGTTCATTATGCTGATGTGTGCGTACCTGAGTGTCTAGGACAGGCATCAGGGAACCGAGTAGGAGCGATGCTCACGTGCGCGCAGACAGATAGCAGGGCAGCAGACATAGGTACAGACTGTCTGAGTGACTGATTAATTGTCTGGTTAGCATTGGCACAAGGTGCGACCCCTGAGACAGAGCCAGACCCAGAAGCTTCTGTATGCCAAGTGCTAACCTGAGGCTTCTGTCATCCAGTGAGCCCAGCCAAGGCAGCGATAGCCCTTTTTAACCCTGTTCACTGTCAACCAGTTGGCCATGTTCCAGAAACAGAATGACCCATGTGGTCATAGGTGGATATGACATGAGATGGACAACACACGAATTCACTGGATGGATATTATCCATGGTTAATGGAAACACAATTGACCGATCACAAGCCCCGCCCCTTTTCGCCTGTCCTCCAATAACAGTTAAGTATTTTTTGAAACCGACAGAAACTTCGTCAACTGTCTGTTTCCCTGTAATAGCCTGTTATCAAAGATGTGAGTATTTATACAAAGATGGAGCACTGTAATGCATTTCAATGGAGGACAAATGCAACGCTTCTGGTCTCTTAAGTGGGTGTGTCACCAACGCCATTTTGCTGTGGAGGTAAGCAGCGCCCAGACAGCTAAATCTACCACACATGGCCGGATACAAAATAAATTTATCTCATAACAGCTCGCTGCAGAAATACCGTTTTGGCCTCAGATTGATCATAGGTATTTGGGAATGAATGTAATTTACTCAAAATATTCATTATCGTCCCCAGAGATAAATGATAGACAATAGTATTGTGAAATCCGTGTACCACCCCATTGACATGCAGTGTTGTTCTGGTATGCATAAAGGGTAAAAAGTCAAAGCCGTTGGAACCTCTCTGTAAAATTGTACCCTCTCTGCTACTATGTTGTTTTGTCCAACCTAGTTACAGTAACTAGGTCGGAGAGGTGAAAGGGGCGGGGCTTAGGATCTGTGAATTTACTTGGTGAAGATGAACTGACAATGCTCCTTGCACAATGCTTTAGATTCAACCTGTGTGCGTGAGTCAGCAGCTGCCAGACTCCCTGCTATGCATGCATCCCCTATCTGCACTGCCTGCCTTTTGAACCTTTACAGATGACTCAATACCATGACCTTGTGCAGTGGTACACTGTAGCTAAAACCTTTGAGCTATGACTCTCATCACTCCCCCTTTTATCTGTGCAACAGGGTGCAAACTGCAGGGGCCACAAGCATGGCTACCCTTAGCAAGACATGAGCTCTCCTGAAAAATGCTAAAGTAAGTTATGTTTGCTATGCATTTCTATTTTTCTTTATCGTCATCATCATGGATCATTCCTGAAATGATTATTGATTGATACATGATTTATGCATGAGGATGAATCATCATTAATTCACTTTAATAAAGATACCAGTATGCCCACTATTTCTTCCCATCACCATGGAAGGCTAGACGTTGCGCTGTACTGTTACGTAAACCTCTATGCTAGAGTCCTCGGGCTTTAGCATCACTTGCTAAGGCATTTGCTCTGTAATCTGTGGGCGCAAGGTTCAAGTCTTGGTTTGGACAGACCTCTGTCACACTAGCATAAAGATTGGTTAAATATGTCAAAAAGAAAATAAGGTGCAAACTTTAGCCATTGTTACTATGAGTTTGAGCCTTTGCAGGCAGCCTTGTGTGCTTTGTTTTTGATGTAATGCACATACAGTACCGTACGTGCATAGCAGGCTGTTTTGATATTTATCAGATCTGTGTCTTCTTTGTGCCAATAAGCTAGCCTGCATCAGTCAGCAGAGTCAGCTACTGTGCCCTGCTTTTGTTGGCCATATTGTATCATACTGTGATGTTTTGTTTTAATACCCGTGTGGGGGTTTAAAAGCTACGTAATGAGCAAGTCAGGAAAGATCAATGGTGTATCCAAATCATATAGCAAGTCATATTGCACAAACCATCTTACAGCATTCATCAAATAAGCAAAGAACATGGTGTTACAATAATGACAGCAGTATGTCATCAACGCTAACATGTTCCATAGTCCATAGGCGTGAAGTAGAGAGGCCAGTGGTCGAGTGGTACGGACATGGGTCTCAAGCAGAAGGGTAATGTTCTCTGCTGTCTCTCTGGGTTGCAGTATCTAAGCCATTAGATCACTACAGCTTGGACCAGGAGCCATTTCTCTTGTTAGCAAGGCCTTTCTCCTTCTACATTGTTGTACACATGATATATCTCCTTAATGTAAATCACCCCAATGCAATGCTACTAAAATCACGTGTATTAGAGCTGAGCATCTTTATACTTTTCAAAACGTCTCAGCGGCTCTAAAAATGTGCTACATACAGGAAAAAGGATTCCTAATGCATTTGCGGTAACATCCTGTACCATGCTCTCGCTCTTTCTCTCACACGCACGCACATGCGCACACACACACACACACACACACACACACAAATGCAAGAGTACACACATTCTCCATTAAAGCGCTCTATTCGCTCCTGCTCCTCTCGATAAGACAGCTAAATCTGGGATTTAGGGCTTTGGCTTATCGTCATCTTTACCAAGCATTCCTCACAAAGTGCAGTGAACACAAGCGGCAATCTGCATACCATTTGGAGGGTATGGGAGACGGGTGGAAGGCTGCCGAGATGAGAGGCACAAGGTGGTGATGGAACGGCTGGAGGAGAATAGGTATGATAAGTAGTTAATTTGAAAGCTTGTGTTGGAAAACAGGTGGATTTGCATACCTTCACTGCTAATACCTGGTCTATAGGAATTTACCATGAAGTAGAACTTTATGTGTGAGCGCATGTGTGTGTGTCCATGAAAAGACAAATTCATATTTTATGTTTTGCACATAATACACTGTTATTTGCTAAACACACACACACACACATTCAGAGAGAGCGAGTGCTTGGTTCTGTAACAGGGGACTTTTCATTTACTCAGAGAGGGGAAAAGCAAAAAGATGAGATTATGGAGAAAGCTAATTTCCTGCTAAACTTGGACTTTGGTGTCCCAAATAAAATTGCTTTTATTCTTCACAACATGTGTTCCCAGAGATTAAGGCCCTGTAATCTTGCGAGGGCTTAATAAGACTCAGTGTGCGAAGTGCAAGCTAAAGCAGAAAATGTGGAACAAGCCTGGCTCCACTCTGTTCAATCGACGACTTTAATCCTGTTTATTAAATTATAAAGAACCTTAAAGGATAAAGAATATTGAGTCAAGGATTGAAATGATCCAGTGTTATTTCCCCCACTCTGTCTTCTTATTGCAAGTTATTTGACAGCAGTGGATCCTGCTCAAAGATGGCAGCAGGCTATTGCTTTGACACACTGTGTTTTTACAAATCAAGCTCTACCCCCAAGTACAAACCTGCAATACTGATTCAGATTAGGGTATTAACGTGTAAAGCGTTTCCCACGTGCTTCTAATCCTCAGTGTCACTGATCCCTGTGACGACTTTAAATTGGTAACAAAAAAAGAAAATGCTGTAATAATAAGAAATTGATATTAATGCTTCTTATTATGGAATATATAGTAACACTGTCTGAATCTGTATGAATATGCTGTATAGTATGTATAACCGTATGACACATTTACATTTTTGGCTAATAAATTACAAACAGGATTTCATGGAGCATGCTCTACAAGCACTCAGCACATTATACGTAGATGTTCACATTATCTCAAGATGAATGTGATACATATATGGTCAGAACCAGATCTATATAAGAAGATTATGCAATATATAAACCGCTAGAGTTAATGGTCAAGAAAGGCTGTTTGTGTTTGTTATGTGGACTTGTCACTGAGAAGTTCTACTGAGCTATTGGGCTATAAGAGGATTGCGGGCAACTAATCCAAATCAAAAGACATATCATGTGAATTATTACATCCTGAGACAGATTATTTTACCCCAGATAAAGCATTCATGCCTATTAAATCTTGCAACGCCTGTCTTCCCTCATGCAAAATGGACAATCTGGTGGACTCTCTATATATTGTTATTTTACACATTTATCACATTGTGTTGTGGATGACACAACAATAAACACATACATACATACATACATACATACATACTCACACCAAGTGGAAATATTCAGTGCTGAGACAATAATAGCCAAAATCCACAGTTCCTTGAATAGTTCCAATATTTAGTCAGTCCCTATAGGCTATCATCTTAAAATGTCCAACTTTACAACAGAAATAACATACTAGATTTGGTGTCTTGACAAGGCCCTCTAAAGAAATTGGGTGGAAACCCAGACAATAATGGTTTTTATTAATTCCATGGTTTTTACCTAGTT
>JAODUE010000018.1:714175-742103 GCA_027564755.1 Amblyopsis hoosieri
GGGGCCGGGCGGGGGTTTGTTGGGGTGGGGCGGGGGGGGGGGTTTGGGGGTGTGGTAACCCCCAACCGGTTGTCTGTTCAAAATCCCCCCCCCCCCCCCCCCCCCCCCCGGGCCCACCTCCCGCCCCCCTTCCCAACAAAAAAAAGACAAATCCAAAGCTGATGCTTCACAGTTACCAATAACATCTGATGTTCCAACCGCAGCAGTTATAGCCGCTGTGTACTTGAAAACTACTGTGTGACTATCTCTGCTGAAAGGTTGTCGTGACGACAGAGAAATCATAAAGGTGCACTCCAGCCTCACTGCCTTAACTTAAAGCCTTCTGTCCACAAAGAGAACGTGTCAACCTGTGTGAATGGGAAAGAGATGGAAGACAAATGCATTTACCCTTTAAAAAAAAAAAAAAAAAACACATCCCAGCCCGTGCCTCGTCCATTAATCATTTGGAAGCGTTGCGCTGCTACGTAGGCCAAGCCAGGGTGTACCTGCCGCGGCATGCAGACAGACCCCTAATGACGCAGGGGTCCTGGGAGCGCCCGTTCCTAATGGAACCCGCGCGCACGCGCGCGCATTGCCGAGGGGTGAAGTGTCCTGACGCTAAATAGCTCCCTTAATCCACGTTCGCCCACGGAGGCTGAGTCAGGCATCCTGCACCGCTGCAAACCCTCTCTGCCCACTCTACACTTGGTTTTGTTTGGGCAGACAATGGGGAGACAATGGAGTGCATAAAAACAGCGCTGGGGCCGCTCTTGTTATACCCCCCCTTCCCCTCCAGTTTGGATCTGACAGCTGTGGTCGAGTGCGTAAGTGGGCGATGCCATAAAGGGAGTCACCTTAAAAGTGACCCCCACTTTGCGAGTGAGCGTCGGGGGGGAATGAGGCGAGTGCTTGCGGTCTTGGCTTGGTCTTGGATCGTTCAACGAGGCAGAAGCCGACCCTAAGACGCAGCTCGTCAATCGAACACAAAAGCTGCTGCCAAGACATGCTCTGGTGGGGGGAGGAGGGGGGGGGGGTGATGTAGGGGGGAGGAGGGATCCAGCCCAGCTTTTGGCTGCCGGGGAGGGGAGACTCTGTGATACGCACTCGACCTGAACTACACAGGTGAGATCAAAATATTTGAAAGCAGATGAAAGGATCTGCGGCGCTGGACGGTAGGCTCCACGGCCATCACCGCGGAGAAAAGCGCCCGGGTGATTCACCAGGGCGTTTGAAGCTTATGGGGTGGTGGGGGGGGGGTGGGGGTCTCGCAGGGTCGTCTGGAGATGCTGAGATGTCCACCTCAAAGCCTGCGCGTTGCTGCTCTGCCACTAGCACAGCACTCAGTGGTGCTGTCGTTACATAACAAGCCCGTCTGAGCAAGAGAGGCAGCTGTCAGGTCCTCAGACGGCCGCGTGTCCACATGTCCTCTGCTTAAGGACCATGTCACGGGGTAAACACTGCAGGGGAACTAACAGGGCCGTCGCTCACAGCTGTGGCTTCCGCAGCTCTGTCAGGAGGGAAGGGTCAGGCACAGTGGGCGGGAGAAGAGGACATACTGTACAAAACAAAGTGACTCACGTCGATGTAGTTGGCGTTGACGTAGTCGGCACTGGGGTCGGCCAGCAAAGAGTGCATCTTGACTCGATGACGATCATCTGGAGGGGGTGAATAAACAGGAGGCCTCGGTGTTCAGTGGTAATGGTGTTTACATTTTCAGTGTTTCACATTATCAGCTTTTTTCATTATGGAAATTCTATTATCAAAGAGCACTCAGTGGTGAATCAAAAGTGATGATGATGACAAGATTCATATTAGTTCTATTACAAAATACAGTTTACTTTCTCTTGTGAATATAAAAAGGTGCTTAATGCACGGTGCTGTGCAAATAAAAGTGAAGTTATTGGCTAAATGGATTTTTAAACGAACACCCAAATGCATTTGCCTTCAACTATGTACATTTATTATATTGCCAAAAGTGTTTGAGGTGTTGATTAAATAAATGGGTCCGACATGCAGGAAAAACATATCAGGGAGAACTTACGGCTGAGTAAGCTATCGTGTCTGCCTTTGGTCTTGTCTTTCTTTTTGGTGACATCCCAGCCATCAAAAAAGCTCTGGAAGGCAGACAGACATATATTCATAAAGGATGTAAGCAAATAAAGGCCAATAAAAAAGCATCATGTATATTGAATTTACAGAACAAGTTCACTAACGGGTTAGCACAACATGATTATGAGGTCTGTTGAACAACTCTGACGTGTGGCCTCCAGAGATACGGCCAGGCATCCAGAGATATGACCAGGCCTCCAGAGGTAAGACCAGGCATCAAGAGATACGGCCAGGCCTCCAGAGGTAAGACCAGGCATCCAGAGATACGGCCAGGCCTCCAGAGGTAAGACCAGGCATCCAGAGATACGGCCAGACCTCCAGAGGTAAGACCAGGCATCCAGAGATGCCAGGCATCCAGAGATACGGCCAGGCCTCCAGAGATACGGCCAGGCCTCCAGAGATACGACCAGGCCTCCAGAGGTAAGACCAGGCCTCCAGAGGTAAGACCAGGCATCCAGAGATACGGCCAGGCATCCAGAGATACGGCCAGGCCTCCAGAGATATGACCAGGCATCCAGAGATACGACCAGGCATCCAGAGATACGGCCAGGCCTCCAGAGATATGACCAGGCCTCCAGAGGTAAGACCAGGCATCCAGAGATACGGCCAGGCATCCAGAGATACGGCCAGGCATCCAGAGATACAGCCAGGCCTCCAAAGATGAGGCCAGGCATCCAGAGATGAAGCCAGGCATCCAGATATACGCCAGGCCTCCAGAGATAAGGCCAGGCATCCAGAGACAAGAATGGGCCTCCTGAGACAAGGCCGGGCCTCGGGAACAAAGACAGGACCTCAGGAAGTCATCTTATTCCGCACGCAGCCTCCCGCCTCCAAGAAACCGCTGCATTAATAATACATTAACGGCGATAGGCAATACATACGACAAGCTCATCCACGGCACCAGAGCCAGCAGTATGGGAGAAGTGCTGCTGAGTCTACAGTTGTGTCACATTGTGGCGTGCGTGGAGCCCGCCGGACTCTGATCTCCCAGCTCGGCAGACGGGCACATTGAGACACACACCAGGCAATACTCCCACGCAGCGCTAATTCCCTCATCAGCTGTGGACCAACCCTGTGCAGGCGAGGCGGACAAATTAGGCCCACCTGAGGCCTCCGGGCCCGGGCCGGGGAAAGCATGCTGATCAGGGGATTACATCTGCCACTGGATCCCATATAGGTAAAGCCTGATGTAATCCTGCTTAACAACGTCCCCCCAGCCCCCTCGTGTCCTTGGAGGATCCCATCCGCCTCCAGTGGCTCGTGTAATAGCATCGACTGCTGCAATAACGCAGACTTGACTACATTTAAAATAGCTCACGGTGTTCGCCTGTTTTCTGCTCACGTTATCTACCTGCAGTTGTGAGAAACGGCTGGGAGGTATGGAGATGAGGGAGGCTCTGAGGGCTGTAGATGTGGAGCCAGATATACTGTACACCCTCTGTTTGGGTGGTGTATCACAACTGCAATTCCCTGCTCTGACAGAAGAGGCAGCGGCACGCCCGCAGCGGTAATTAATGCAGCCTTTAAACAGCGGCGATGTTTCCTGGCGGCCCTTGAGGGAATGTCGCATCCCTGTTTACTGAAAAGCGTGCGCCGAGAGAGCGCTCCAGATGTTCCCTTCCCCGCGTTTTACCCGCGACAAGGGCCTGTGTCATTCGCAGACACGCGTGGAGCCTCGCGACGGGCCTGATCAATGGTGGTGCTGGCGACAGCACAGTGGGAAATGAGGGTTATGGAGCCTGACAGCTGTGTGCACGCCGATTCCCTTCATCTTGTTTATTTCTGCAGGCAGCGGTGGGGAAGGGGGGGGGGGGGGGGTGTGGGGGGTGAAAAAGCGACCAGCCTATTGATTTTGGTAGAGGGGATTTGCTGGCCCCTTAGGGGATCACATAATGAATGGAAAAGTGCATGTGGATTTTCTGCAGGTGTAAACAGGACTGCCTGATATGTACAGGGAGGAGAAAACATTTTAAATGGACTAATTATGTCACAACAAATTCCAGAATTGTTTAATATCTGCATTAAGCATGTAATGGAGATGAGTTTAAAAGTGAATTGCATTCCTTGCCTTTTAATATTAAAAGCCTCTAATCAAGCCTTGGCAAAGTTGAGGGTAACATTGTGCAGTTGTACACAGTAGTGAAACATGTTCAGAATGGTCACATCAACTATGTAGCAGTTACTATTGATAGTCTCAATGTGCTTAACACAGCCACGTTTACAGTTTTTCTCAATTGCTAAAACACTAAAACCTGTTCTCTGAACCAAATGCTCAATGGCCTGAACTAATTTGTTTAATCGATCACTCTTTTGGCAAAACGATCAACAGTTTTCACCCAGTTAGACACAATTTGCAGATAACACTCTCACTCACTAAAAGTCTTTACGCACACGTTTGCAATGTGATTTACTTGTGATGCATAATGGTAACCACAGGCTTCAGAAGTCAAACACAACTTAAACACACTCAAACTTTATCACACATGTCGCTAATGATGTGATGCAACCACATGAAGACCATTCAGAGCGCACAGGTCCTTGCAGGTTGCTGCAGGTTTATAGAAATAGATGTGGGTCATAGGTATACTGTATGACTGACAACCTTATACCATGGGAAGGTCTCCTACAGGCCATGGAATTGGCCTGTGGTGGCACACAGTAGAGTTTTGCAAAGGATGGATCCGGCACACCAGAAGGTTTTCCCCCTGTTGCCTGGCTAGGGACAACATTGCCTGTGAAGTCCTTTGGGCTGACCAAGTGCAAAGACAAGATGCCAAGTCCTTATGAATATGTTTGATTGTACATTTAAAATGTACTGTACTTTAATACAGTATGTCAGTGATACATCTACTGAGTTGTGTATATATGTTTATAGCAATCATTAAAAATTTTTAGAGCTGCATGCCCTGAACACTGTTTTCCATGTTTTGATCTTGTGTGTAAAGAATGCTCAGTAGTGTTTTAATTTTTACTTACTGACGTATAATGTGAAAACATTGTTTGATTTTGAGAACAGATCATTCTGTTTTGAGGCAATTGTTCCATTTTGCAAGAAGAGTCAGAGGTTTTGTGAATGTAGTTTGAAAATTGGGTTTTGTGTTTAAACATCTGAGATAATGAAGTCTTCAAGATATGTGTCTTAGCAATTGAGAAAGACTGTAATACAGAAACAAACAGCATCCCTTAACCGCTATAACACCCTTTGGGTGAAATACCCAAAGAGATAAGGCCCTTTAAAGAGGTTGGGTGAAACACCCAGGGGGACAAGGCCCTCTAAAGAAATTGGGTGGAAACCCAGACAATAATGGTTTTTATTAATTCCATGGTTTTTACCTAGTTTTCCGTTGTTTCTTATTTCTTCTTGTTTAATTTAATTTGTTCCCTTCATCCTTTGTTCAGATGTTTTTAACTGTAAAGCACGTTGAGTTGCACATTGTGTATGAAAGGTGCTATACAAATAAAGTTTATTATTATTATATTATTATCTATAGCTAATTTCCACGTTCACCTGTCAACTCTATGGGAAAGTAGCTGTAAATATATTAAAGCATACATTTCTCCATTGTTTTGGATAGCTGGGAGTTAAAGAGGAAGTCAGGTGCTGCAAAGATGGCGACGGCCAGAGCCAGCACAGCTTGAGCCTCAAACTCGTTCTTCAGAAAACATATCTGTCACAGAGGTTTTGTCCATTTATTTATACAGTCTGACTCACACACAAACAAACCTCAGGCAACAGGAAACACATACTGTCCATCATTGTAGTATACAACACAAAGACAAATGCACACACGCAAGCCAACACTTAAAGCGATGGTGAGTCATTCTCGAGAATGCATGCGAACTTTGCGCTCAAATCAAAACAATATCACTCCCTCCTCGCTGCCGCTCCACACATTGAAACACATTGTGAAGCAAAGCGTAGTACTACAGCTTTGTTGATATGAGCGGTGTTCGCCACTTTGTTTATGTTGCTATTTATGGAGCCAGGGCTGTTTAGGCATATCATATTTTCAACACGCACAGAGAACGGTAAAATAATGAAATGCGAGGAGATATTTGCAGAATTTTACAAAAAGCATATTATCTTACAATTAGCTTGCAATAGCTTACTATACCTTTTAATAAAACATATATAATAATAATAATAAAATGAGTCATTTGCACAACTATAAACAATGAGGGATTAACATTTTGGTCCAGTTAATGGTTGTCAGATTATTCCATATTGGTAAATGTTGACATGTTAGAAAAGCAGTTTGCTACTGAGAAGCTAACTATCAGAAGAAAACGATACTTTGATCACTATGATCAGTGGAACACCTGTGATGTCACACACTCTCCAAAACCGCAGGCCAGTGTGGGTGACATCCCTCCATGTGACTTATACAAGTGTATAAGCATGTAAAGATATACTAGACCACCTGGGGGAGATGTTAAGGGGAGAACACATTGCCCCCTGTTGACCCCACCCCACACACACAAACACACTCAGTGATCCATGCCTTTCCTTTTCCCTTTTATCTCACAGGGAGAAATAGATGCGCTTCTCAAACAGGAACCCAGACGCACTTATCTTAATCCGTGCAACAACGTGCGTGGGCATGCAGTCAGCTATGGGCCCATTGTCTTCCCTGAGCCCATCACGTGGGCTTATGTTCGGTTATACCACACTGGTGTGCCTGTTTGATCACGGAGAGCAAATGCAAACAAAGAGCTTTAAATGCAAATTGGAAAAGGTGTTGCTGGCCTTTCATTTGCATAGATAGCACATGACAGATGGCTACCAGTAGATTAACACACAAACGGCTACTACCCCACTTGGACTTGGCGCTGATATGGGAGCAGTCATTGCAAATATATGGCACACAACCCCACACACATACAATCGTGTGTGTGTGATAAAAGCTATATTTATGCCTATCTGGCTTGTAACCTAGAAATCTTATTGTGGAAGTTTTTTTTAACTGATTTTTGATAATAATGTAACATTACATAACACAAACAAAAGTATGTACAGCATAATAGCCTATAGTGGAATTGACCTCTATTTGCATAGAACATTCCATATTCTAGTCCCTGCTACTGTGGGCTGTGCCATTACTAGACAGTGTCCGTTCTAAATGATCTTCCCAGGCTGGATTATCCAATGGTGACTTCAGCAGTATAACAGCTCTAGTCTTATACCAGATGGGAAAGTGCTATAATCCAGGATTAGCAAGAGACCCAGTGCCTCTAAATCTAGACTGGTTGTTGCTACTGTATGTGTCTCAGTGGTTGTAATGGGCTCATGAGAACACAGGGGTACCTACCTTTATGACAAACAAAGTGTGTGTGCTGTATGAGATTGGCGTATGGCGCTCTAACACTGCAGACGTGCGGTAGGGGTTATATTGGCTAAGCAGTCACTTGTCACCTTGGGTCATTCCCAATCAGGTCATGAGATAGCAAGTTGACCCACCAGCAGATACATTTCCATAGGACTAAATAGCCTGCAGACACTGGCCATGGGTTTTAAAAAGAAGGGCATGCTTACATGTCTAAAGGCATATTGCACACATGGTACAGTGTAAATTATAGTATCATGAAACTATATTGTGTATTTTTAAGACCAAATGCATAATCCCTGAGCAGAATTTGTGTTTTGCTTCCCATAACCATGAATTCCAAGCCTAGAAAGACCAGCGTCACCATGTGACCATAACGATTAATTCTGCTCTGCACATCAGTCTGGATAGAGGCGGTGCCAAAAGGTGTCAATCAAGTAATTAGCAGGCGTTTGGACCACCTTAAGCCAACCAGAAGAAGACCCACCCACACATAAGTCTTGCTGTCAGCACCAAGTGAACAACCCACCTCCATGCTTATTATTATCATTAAGAGGTGGTCTTCACAGTTCCCGGCAGTGTTGAATGGAGACTTTGCAGACAGCATAATTAAAAACAAAAGCAATAAAACATAAAAGCATACAAAAGAAGACATAAACCGAAGTAGATCGATATAAATATTTAACATAACATCCAGCTGATGTTATGCTGATTAGCTAAAGGAACTATAACTTACAAGAAAAGTCAATACTTCCTGGTGAGTGCATCTATCCATCTGAGAAATGCTAACACATCAAACATGGGCTATTCAGTATCAATATTCAATTGAAAAATGATTATGCAGTCTAATGCGGTGCCCTAACCCTTTATCACGATGACAATCCATCCTGCTTAATTACTAGGACCCGCAGGGTGCCCGGGCGAGGTGCCTGAGTAGTGGCTGACAGCCAGGCACAGGGATTTGGCCACAGTGCTCTCTCCATTTCATCCCAAAGTCTTTGTTTATGTAAAAACAGTAGTGAGCCCTTTACCCCCAGATTACTCCCAGCAGAGAGGATAAAGGCACACACACACACACAGCCTGGGAAACGGCCGTGGGCCAGAACAAGCTCAGACCATGGATAAAGAGATTGAGGTTGGAAGACAAGAGACGATCTCCTCTTTGCCACATGGCATGCAATTGTTTGCTCGCAAATCATGTGTAATGATTTACATATGGGCTGGTGCATAGAGTCCATAAGTGACAGTTGCTAGGCATTGTCTAATATGCTTTGACACCAGAAGGCCATAACCGCTCTATGTTATCATCATGCCATCGTGTGGGTTTGTGCCTGCCAGTCTCAGCACAATAACAGGGGACTGAAGCTGCCCAGTCATCACTCCCTCAACAACTGTGCCTGTCTGCTAGAATGTGTGCGTCAATCAGCAGTACCAAATACTGCTGCAGTCTCACTAAATGAGATGGTTGCCTGACACCCTCCTCATATCATCGCCCACCATGCTAGGCACCACCTTGCTAATGTAGCCTAAGCTTTAGCAGATACTGCCCCATCTTGTTTGAGAGATGGAGCAAAAATCCACAGCCTTGTTTGCCATCCAAACAATGTTCTTTCGATGACCCCTGTTTGTTATAATTTGAATCTATGGAGTTATGACAGAGGAGATGACCAGAACTCTAAACTGGATTTATTAGATTTGGTTAGCACTACAGCTGGAGGAGATTGGGAAATGAGATCTAGGTAACAAATTCACCTGTAATACCCTAGAGTCGTCGAACCCAGAACTCACTCAGACACAGCAAAGCTAGTTCACATAGCCCATGTCTAATCTTCCTATGTAATTACAAATACCTTTCCCTCCAGAAACCTAAGCAATCTCCTAGCAATATATGAGTTGGAGCTCTGTGGGGGGGTGAAATCAGATTAGAGGGGCCTATCAGCTTCACAAGTGTTTCCCTATTGGGGAATAAAGACAGACAATGTCTCTTGAGCACACACACGTGCATTCATACACATACAGTATTTTTGCAGGATGCAGATACACGCAGAACACAAACACAACAGTGACAACTGAGTGAGAATGAACTATGAATCCACAGTTCCATAAAGACCCTGCCCCCCCATTCAGCCGACGTAGATGATGATTAAGACAATTGTGTTACAATGCTGATTGAGTGATAAATGGCTACATAGGAGAAGCGTTTATATGACCATTCATGTCTCCAGTCACTCTCCTGTCTCCTCCCGAACACTCCTGAGGGACGAGAGAAAAAGGCAGGAAGGCTTAAGTAAACAGAAGAGAACAAATGAGTTGGGTGACGGCTCAGCAAGCATGGTCTCCCTCCTCTCTCCAGCTGAATGCCTGTCTTTTGTTGCTGCCTGAATAGGGAGCTAAATATCCCATCAAATCACAACCATGGCCACCGATCTGGATGCTATATTCGGAGGATTGAGCTTTTCATATGCAAATGGTAACTGAGTTGGGATTGGTTATACCTCAGCAGTTGGTGTGTGCTATAATGGACATTCCATTTAGGGTCAAGGGATGACTAATGGGCCAATATTTAGCTTTCTCATCTTTGGTTGGTTCTTAAAGTCTTTAATTGTCCTTGGGGTTTTCAACATTGTCACTTATTCAGACTAGTTTGACCAGATCTCATTTTTAAAGGGAGGTGACCAGATGGTATCCCTCTGGCTAGTGTTTAGCATGGCAGGAAGAGGGCTTTAACCAATCCTTTGTCAGAACTCAGTCGATGATTTGTGTGTATGTGCGCTGTGTGTTTGCCTAGCGGAGACATAGCCTTCAATGCGTGCCTTGGCAACCCATTCATGAGGATCTAAACCACCAATTATCACCCTCTGTAGCCCCTAAATGGGGCTTGGCTCCTGAAAACACAAGCACTCACCAGAGCACACAGTGCACAATGAGAAAGACCTGGCAGTGCACACACCGTCTTCTTCAAAGTCTGTGGGGAGTTCAGCACAAAAACATAAGCGTTCATGAAACATAAGGGAAGGTAAGTAGCAAAATCTACTTTTAAGAGAACATGAAAAATAGGAGGCAGAGCTTGAAAAGTATTGCAGCGATTGTCTATGTAATAAATCTTCTGAACATCTCCAACATTTTATTTTTTATTCTTTGTCTCGGAACTCATAATATCCTTCAGTTAGAAGCTGTCACAGAAAAAAAAGAGAACCATACAATTTGCTGCAGCCTTGAAGAATCCTTGACTGGCACTCAACGATTCACTAAAGAGCAGTCGGAACATTAGCTTTTGTCTGTCAGACATGAGTGCAATTACCTGGGCCTCTTATAATGCTTGCTCTCTTGTCTAATCTTACTGTGGAGAGTCTGAGTGCAGAACGTCAGCGGTTTCTAAGGTACCTCACGATATTTGTTAAGATAGGTTAAAAGAATGCAGGTCATAATCTCAAGGTGAGCTTTCCACAAGTGTAAAAAATAAAACTGTATGCCTTCATAATGTAATTTCAGTGGCTTTGTGTGCAACTTTTTCCACCACTCTTGTGGTATCAATCTGCAGACCTGAGCAACCTTTGTTAGAGAAATTGCTGTAAAACCTTAATGATTAACTAGTACGTACTGTATATAATGCTTCATAAACACGGCATGATTCAAGGTTTACAGCAGAAATGTATTATGGCAGAAACTGTAAATGCAGGATGTTATTTCCGTTCAGTAAAATTGCTATTATTCACCGAAAAGGAAAACGCCAACCTTGGAACTTGGTCTAGTGAAAAAGCAAGTTATGACCAAACTATAAAATAATTTTGTGACCCCCCAGGGGGCAGAAACTTTGAAAGTCACCCTATGTTCTGCCCTTACTGTATATCTCTTGATTTCTTGTGATTTGATGGTAATCAATTATAATAAATGAAACTAAAATTGTCTTACAATACAAATTACCGTTAAATATTTGTTTCAAAATATATTTCACCAATACAGTAAAACACAGTCCACACTACACAGAAACTGACATCGGTGAAAATAATCAGAGAAAAATCTCTAGCAATAGTCCTTTCCATGTTCAAGTTCCTCTCAAATGAATTTTCTCTAGTCTATACTGAGTGCAGGTCATCTGACAGAAGCATAGTTATCCAGCTCTATTTGTCACTGCCTAGCCTGTTTTAGCTGGGATAGGTCTGAAACATACACACACAACCACAGGGCTTTGTATACTGTCAACACTCTGTCTACCACAGAGCACAGTTAACACTGTGAAGCATATTAGGTTTTCGCAGATAGGAAAAACACACACAAGCCCATACACAAACAGCTGAAGATTTCCCATGGAAAAAATTTACTTTTTGTAGCCATGCATTGAGGTGAGACAGAGAGGGAAAGCATTTATCTCGGTTGGATAGTGTTGCTAGTAGCCACCTCCCTTTCTCCCTTCCGTTTACTTTCTCCTGTCTTGTTTTCTGTCTCCCTCAGGGCTAACAGGGGAACCGTGGAGCTGGTGTGTGTGTGTGTGTGTGTGTGTGTAGGGGGGGTTTACACGAGCTGGCGGACCATTGTCACACCACACACAGCTTTTCCAGGACAGAGGCTGTGCTCCTGACATGTGTCCACAGACATTAGCCCTGATGTTAGCCCCTCACCCTTCCCCGGCTGTAGGGTTGTCTCCTCGCCTCACCAGGGTAATGGTGTGTGAGATATACCCAGAGCCAAGCGGGAATATGCTTTGTGTGTGTGTGTGCGGGAGACGCAGGGCGAGAGGGAGAGCTTTGGCACAAGGTAAGAAAGAGCCACCTCCCTTTTGTATGGGAGAGCCATCTTTAGCGGTAGGCGGCATTGGGCTTGTTAGCTTGTTAGCCTGCAGCGCGGCTTCTGTGGCAATTTGTCCGCTTGTCAGCTCATCTCATGTCAGTTAGTGCAGTTAGTGTGCATTTGTACCTATGCGGGTGCACTCATGTCCAACGTTTTCTTTTTTTCATGAACGTGTGTATGTGTACAGAGGTTTGTGCCTCATGCATAATTCATGTGAGTGTGGCCATGTTCTAAAATAGAATATAAGAAGAATGCTGTTTTTGCATTATTTCTGACATATGGCGTATTTGCCTTAAATGATTTGATTAAATAACGTATTTTCGTATGCCACTCACTCAAACAATCTGTTTGGGCTTGCAGGTATTAGCTGTAAAAATGGGCCGCTCTAATGGCGCCTCTCTATTTGCATACAGCACAGTTCCCAGTCAGAATACGTATACGTATTTGCTTGTCACATTAAATTGGCATCTCACTTTTCCTTGGCCTTGTACCACAATGACCCACTCATACATATTCACACACAGGCACAGACGCACGCACGCGCACACACATACACACACGCACACACACACACATACAAGGGTTCTTCTTCCTCTTTTCAAACAAATTTTCGAGCATTCATCTTGTCTCTCAGAGCAGGACTATACAGTATAGCCTTAAAGGTGCATGACCATTTTGGATGGTTCTGTGAAGGCTGGAAGCCCGACTGCTTGGTGTATTTATAGCAGCAGTTTGGGGCATCGAGAGGGGTTTAGAGAGAAGTGACACTAAACCCAATTGACCGATCCTAAGCCCCGCCCCTTTCACAGCCTCTGATAGTAGGCTATTACAGGAAAACAGACCATTGACTGCCTTTAAAAAATGCTCAAATGTTATTGGAGGACAGGCGAAAAGGGCTGGAGCTTTGGATATGTCAATTGTTTCGCATTGGGCTAGATAGGAGGACCAAATCATTCTTAGTCAATGATGATACTGATGGTGGCTAGTATTCCATGTATTTCCATTTAACACAGCTATGCCAGCCAGCACACAATTTACAATTAGGGCATTTACATGTTATCCAAATCAACTTAGAATGAATACAAGTATTACAAGGAGCAGCTCGAGGTTAGGCATCTTGCTCATGCGTTACAAGCGAGAAATCCAACACCCAGCGCCCACTTCATCCTTTTTCCATCTGAAAATAATCTTACTCTAATCATCTCTAGTAATTGAGGCAATCTGTTTTCATTATGAGTGCCTGTTTCTCCTCCAACGTGTAAACACTCCACTGAGCCCTGCTCGTTTGACAATAACCGGTCAACCGCTCGATCCGGCTCAGCCTTCTGCCTCTTGAGTAAACCACACCAGGGCTGGCCAGACAAACACTGTGTAGTTGGTGCTGCTGTCGACGTGGTGTGCTTTAGGCTACATTCACTTCTTGTCCAATTATGTGTCGTCTTATGCAAAAATATAATTCACTTTTCATATTCTTTGTATGACTTGGCCTACGTGATTAGTAACACAACATAATGTAAGAGAACATTATGTTCATTATAAATCTATCCTTCTGAGGCAGGGACCGATTTAACCAATCAGATCAGATGATTTTCCAATAAGCTTGCAATACCAAGAGTGCATATAAAATATTGATATCACTGGAAACACATTGTCAGCTGTGTTTTCATGTGCGCATGTCTAATCAGATCTGAGTATATGAGGAGGTGAAAATGTGGTATGTTAGCTTTCAACAGCTCATCTCTCAACATTCAAGTGCACATGCACACACAACCCCCTCCCCCCAATCTGTTACTGATCAGAGGCAAGCAATAGAGGGTCTGGTCACTCATTTGTGTGTTTGCCTTTGTACTTTGCTTTCTTAGACAATGATGTGTGTGTCTTGAACGTGGGAAGAGAAGGATGTCGTCTTCTGTTTGGTGTGTCAACAGTCACGATCGCCAAGCAAACACACTGAAGACATCTGTGTTGAACCTCCCCTCTTCCCTCTAGACCCACCGAACACGCACACACCGCCATCAGCTACTGACAGACAAACACACAAATATAAACACACTGTGGTGACTGATGAAATGATGATCAGGGATTGGGCGCGTCATTACTGGTGGGCAGGGAATGTCTCTGTGGTAGTCTCCCTCTCTCCCTCTAGTGGTACAGGATATGCATCCCACTATATGTTCCCATGGTGGTAAATGATGCTACGTGAGATACATCCATTATTAGGTCATTATCAGTGCATACATATCGTATGTATATATGATGGTACATAAAAATAAAACCGTTGGTTCATTTGACAGCATGCCATGACGAGTGCAGTGCAAGTGAGCCAAATGGCTAACCGTGGCAACAACTGGCACAAAGCTACTAAACAGGTTATTACAAGTTATTACACATCCCAAGGGGAGCAGGCTCTGACTCTTGAACCAGCTGTGTTGCCATGTGGTGACTGGTGGTACTGCACTGATAAACATGCACTCATTCCAAATATAACCTAATAAACATTTATTTATCGGTTTATCTGCATCATAATATGCACATGATGCTTCTGTAGATTTATTATTTCAAAGAATGTTTCATTGATATTAACAGTTACCCTCAGCTCTTCAGCCATCACACAGAACAAACTTTTCAATGTGTCTGTCTGTCTATTGATTCCAGCACAGCCACCTTTGTGGTTATGTTATATACAACACACAATCAATTAGTCATACTATAAATGCCCCCAAAGCAACATATCACTGTTAAAAACCAGTCAATTTAATATGCAAACTAAGGTTAGCGAGGTCATCCCATGTGGCAGTGTATCCCAGAGATAGATTGTTTTCTCATCCTCTTCCCATTGGAAGATAGATGGCTAGAGGTAGAGGCTGTATATTTTAAGGAATAAAATATACAGAGCATATATACACTGTATATTATTTACATCATATTTACCCAGTTCTTTATAGTTTGAAGAGAAACGCATAATCCTATGTGTGTAACTTGTCACAGTGTGGCCTATTAAACAGGGGAATGGATTCTCTCCAAAGTATCTCTTTTGCCCACTGATCCTAATTAACAGTGAGGGCTTCCTCGTTACTGCTTCAATTGATGGAGATGGGAGTAAAGGCGTTTACGATCATTTACAATCAATTAGGACTCCTTCACATTTTATTCCGCTCTCTTAATGACTTATTTGTACCAATTATTTGCTTTGCTGAGCTCGTTAGCCCGCCAGTTCACCTTGGTAGTTTAAGTGATTGCACTGGAGAGTGCCTTGGCGTTTTCCCTTGAAAAGAGACTGATTTTGAAGAAGAGAGATTGGAGTACTGTGTTTTTCAGGAGAAATTGTGACTATATGGCAGCAGAATCAAAGATATTCATGAAAGAAAGTCACCGTTTAACCACCATAACTACGTTTTTGACTGCTGTGCCATTATTCCAGACATACTGTAGCTTATGGCCTTGTAACAAAGAATAAATCACAAATGAACTACAACAAATCTGTAACTACAATATTTATATTAGCCTCTGCAAAATGTAAACACACCTTTTTTCCACCATTGTCATGTGACAATATTGTTTTGTGAGTTGTTGAACATATTATGACATGTATGTAAAATCGACCTCAGCGAATAAAACAAATGCTGCATTTTCTTGTTGCTAGCATTCGCATGTGGTATGGTTAAGGAGTACCAAGCCCACATTTTCACATTACTAATCATCTCAGACATATATGAATTCATGCCCAAATCTGTTTTGTATATCTACCATCCCCCAAATTCAAATAAATAATAAATTTGTTTTATTTAGTTGGCCATAAAAGAAAGGAGAAAGCGGTCTGTGATCGAAAAATGTATGTGTGTGATAGGGTTCAGCTGTGTTAGCTGTCACTTCAAGGTATAGTACTGAAAGTCATTCTGAAGAAAGCTTGCTGATATGATTGCTGAACTCAGTCATAACAAAAACACCTCTCCCTTCAATTCCATAGGGTGCTCCCTCAGAAGCCCCGCCCCACACATTGGAAACACATTGCAAAGGCTAGGATATTGTTGTGTGCAGTCTGCACAACTGTGTGTTCCTATTTACGAAGCCAGGGCTCTGTAGACGTACCGGTATACAAGACTTTACTTAAAAGTTTATTACCTTACATTCGCTTAGTATACCTTTAAAGCACCAATAAACAGACATGTCAACAATACATTATGTTAATATATTGTCTCTCACACTGACATACAAAGCAAATAAAACAGAAAAAGCTTTCAAAATCCTGTAAAAGCTGGACACACACACACACACATCTATGCGCACACACACACTCCTCTCTAATTTGAGCCTTTGGTCCTAAGTGAGCTGTCGTGTCGGACAGAGGCTGATGAAAGCCTTTGGTCTTAAGGGCAGGTTAGTAGACGAGGCAATGGTATCAAAGAGACCCAAATGACCTCTGGGAGTGACTGGGGGCTGAGGCAGGGCTCTCTGCCTCTCCACCAGATCCCTTTAATCTCCCACCTCTCTCTCCAACCTCTTGGTTATCCGGAGTGAGAGGTGGATGGGGGTCTCATTTTTTCTCCCTGTTCCACTCTCTTTGAAGACCTGTACACACACACACACACACACACACACAGTTGATAATCTTTCACTCTCCAAATACCTCCCCCCCCTCCTTCTCTCACTTCCCCCAATCGAAGTGCTTGGAACCATCCACTTGGCTGGAAATAAAATGAAGAAGTGGCGTACTTGGTGATACCATAGGAGAGTGACGTGAAGACATAAAAGGGGGTTTTACTGAAAAACTGTCGATATGGAAGATAGAGGGTGACCGTTTTGCTCTTGGTCTGGCGGGGCTGCGATGAAATGAGACGAAAGCGGTGGGCTGTCACGTCAGAGAGATTTACTCTGAGAGAGACATGCAGAGTGAGAACAAGCAGACAGAGGTGTTCTCCCTCCAGAACCTCAGCTAAAGCCAGAGTGGTGATTCAGGGAAGACCTACCAGCTACAGTATGTTACATAGCTGTCTCTATATGTATTTAGGGCAAAGCTGAGATTATGTATGCAGCAGTTAGAGAAATAACACTGCTTGGGTTTCAACCACCATCCACAACCCACCACACACACACACGGATGCAATTAATCCGTCCCTCCCAGATAACATTTGACTGTGGCAACCCACAGCACGTCCATTTGTCTTGCTCACCTGCCCTCAACCTTGTCCGTACAGCTTTCAAACAGAGGTCAGTTTGCAGTAGCAAATCAGTGATGCTACAGTGGGACAACATTATTCTTATAGTGAATGGCCATGCACCACTTATACACTACCAGCATTCAGCAGTCACTAGAGGTAGATACTGTTTGAGGCTTGAGTTGCATTCCAAAAAAAAACATAATATATCATGTTCTTAATTAAATACGTAGATTTAGGACAGATCATTACATAATATAGAGATTAGTGTTTTTTCTGTACACAATACATTACTTAGATGCACTTGGCAAAGTAGTTACAAATTTAACATGTGTTTATTCAGAATTACAACAGTATTTCAAATATTGTTTAGAAACAGGCTAAAAGTTGCATTGGTATACAATAGATGTTTGTAAGCAATATGTATTAATTCATTTATGATTCATTCCCGTTTGTCAAATTACAGTGTAATTATTTTAGAGCAATAATGAACCAACAGACCAAGATAACATATTGAATGAAGATAATTACTTTTACTCTGCACTAAAATGATCATTCTGTAAATAATAATTTCCACGTCAACAGTTGTATCCAATATAGCTTAGAGTAGATGTGTGAAAAGGCTTTGTATACAGAGCCATGCCGCACATACATAGAAGTAATGGCTGGTATGTTGTGGCAGATTGTTTCAAGATCTTAGTGCCATCATGTCGTACAACCTGTCATGCAATAAAGATAGACGACCTAGCACGGTCTCACAGCATTCTTATTGGGATCATATTGTACACTGACAAGCTCTAAACTTATAAGCCATCTGATATTGCACAATAAAGCAGCCTCTACGCTCATAACCCATCAACAGTAGATTATGTCGGATAGGAAAAGACCAGATCCAACAACCAAAAGACAGAAATGGCAGATTTTCCAGGAGAGTAAATTATGTGAACAGTAAAGCAGGCGAGAGAAACCAGGCGACCGCTTAAACCACAGATTTACTGGCATTTTCTTGCCCCACAGTTAGTGTAACAGCATTTCGTCTGTAGTGTAATATTTTGTAATTCTATAGCTTTGACCACACGTTACACCAATTTGAAAATGAGCAATTACGTCACTAGTTATATCCACTGGCCCTACTGACGGGCATTCAAATGAGTATTCCGCAAACCCAGTTCTGCAAGGACCTCACACCATTTATGGACAACCGTTAATGCTAAGCCACAAATTCCTTAACAAGTCAGTGTTCCTTATCCCTGGGTGTAAATAGGACTGTGTGTGACTAAATGTGTGTCTGCTACGTTTGTGGTTTAAGTGTTTAGCAGAGGAGGGAGTCACATGGTGCGAGTGCTGGCGGTTTGGCAAGCTGTGCAGATGCCTGGCTATGTCTCATATAGCTCCCACCATTAGCCTTGTCAGCAGGCCTGCAACCACAAACCATCCTGTCTGAATACAAGCCCATTAACACACCACTAGTTTAGCCATTTTCTCCTCTTGCACATTTTAAATGCCATACTGTACGTTCACACATTTCTTAAAGCATTGTGGCAGGAATATTATGCAAGTCCACCTTTCTCACCCAACCGCAGAGAAGACTTAAAACATACCATTGATGTCTATATTATGTTAGCTATGGTTTCAGCATACAACTCACATAGCACTGGCTTGCTATACATTGATAGAGTTTAAAATCATGGCATCGTCTAAAAAGGTCACCAGCATTTGCTATTGAGCCATGGGAATGTCAGCTGCAAGAAAGCAGGCCTTTCTACAAAAAAGTGATTTTTATTGATTTATTAACAACTGTACATTTCGATTCAGTGCTGACAGTATTTGCTACATACTTTGGTGTGAATCAGAAAGACTAGCACATCTTAGCCCCCTTGGTTTGACAGTGGGACATGCTGGAATGAGCAGCAGAGTGGAGAGCCAGGTCATTCACTGGTCTGCTCATCATAAGAGACTGTTAAAAATGTTGCGCCAGAAGCCAATTTTTGCATGTATTACAGTTTTAAGTGCCACTCCCTGTCGCCATGGTAGCAATTACAGGCACAGAATTACATTTAGAGAAAGATTGGGCAGCAAACATGAGCACTCAAATAAGTAGTCAGCCCCTAAAGGCCCACACCACCTATTACTACCAAAGCCTGTCCAGAAATATTAACATTATAGATTGAGAAACATTGAAAAAAGCAGGTTGGTAAATCGGAAAATGATCATTGAACATCTGGTTAAGAGTCAATGGTACACTTCAAAATCCATGTTAAGTTGGCAGGAGCACATTGCCACTAAGCTAGTACCTACTGCACTGCTCCGAGGCCAAATACATTCCATGGGTTAAACATCAAACTTTTCCCATAACCCATAGAGGAACACGAAATGCACATAGCGAGCACAGAGAGAGAAAAAAAAGTTTCTTATAGTATCCATTAAAATGTACATCCCACTCCTTTTCTGGAGCAGTCTTCTCTGATAAGTCCACAGGGGTCCTGTGATATCACGGAAACGACCGTGGCACTGCCTGAGCCGGCAGGCTCCACAATGTAGATCGCACCAGACTTGAGTTACATAAGACCATTGTCCCAGAATGTCTTTGAATGTTAATCTCCATAAAATGTCAGACACAGGGTGTGCTCTTCTCTTCATTTGAAATACATGCATTTGATTTCTGAAAAGGTCAGCCCGGACAATATGCAGAGGAAAATCTAGCAGGAATAAAACTGTAAAGAAAAAAAAAAGCCTAAACCTTTCTACTCTTGCGCATGTGTCTATCAGAGAGGAGAGTTGAAACAAAACCACAAATACACCTGGAACATGAAAATATATATATTTATAATATATATTTATATAAAATGTATTTACTTCATTATGTACACTTTTCACAAGACGTCTTGGGAAAGAGGCTCTCAGATGAAGCGCTGCTTCATTGCATTACAGCACAGAAAAGTTAAAAAAAAGATAAAGGAACCCTCCAAAATAAAAATTGAATGCAACGTTTAGTTTAAATCCAGGTATACGCGGGCAAACTCCATTGACTCCATTAGAGAAAAAAGGCTGGCCCAATCCATAGTTGGTCTTAACCCATCCAAACCATGAAAAGGGGCAGGATGAATGAGAAGAACCTGGAGGGCTAGTCAGTCTACAAGTGCTGAAGCTTCCAGAGAGCCTCCAGTGCTCTCTAGTAGATGACCTCATAGACGGTGGCCTTCTTATCACCAGAGCCTGTCACAATATATTTGTCATCTGCCGAAATGTCACAGCTCAGGACGGACGATGACTCCTTGGACTGCGGAGTTCAAAAGAAATTGCCGTTAGCATTTTGACTATAGAAGTAGCCATGAGAGGCCAATCTTGTTTTATTGCCACAACCATGCTGGCAGGCTTTAGCATCAAGGTGGTCTTTGAATGCTTGGTATGTTTAGTGCCTCTGTGACTTCAGACAGCCTTAACGAGCGTTTGTTGGCAGACATATCAATGCAACCTGTGCTACACTGCACATCTAATATACAACCGCCTCTCTATGACGTGACTTCACATAAGAAACTTGACTGAATGCTGTAGCGATCTTAGCAATCAGACATTAAATAAACTGACACGATCATCGTATTAAATTAAAGTGACAAGCTATAATCTTTGGATGCTAGTATCTCAAATGTAATTCACCTTTAGCCTACATTCTCTTTTCCCCACCATCAAATATTCCTTCACACAAAGCAAATAACATTTTTATTGTACACAAAGGGCACCACAGCAATGCATGCTCTATTTTTCTTATTTACCCAATCTAGAGTGGAAGAGTTCTAGCAAAACCAAAAGCCTGAAAATAAGGCATTTTTGAACAGACTGTGGATGTAGGCTTGAGGTTATAACTCTTCCTGTGACACAAAAACAGGGTCAAGTGGTACGATAACACCACCTCTCTCTCGTCAGTCAATCAGAGCAAGCGAGTGCCTTGTGCAGTTATTTTGCGGGCATTGTTGTGTTGCGTTACCTGAAATATGCTAGCGCCATATGGAGTCCTCCATGCATTCAGCAGATTGTCCTTCCCTGTGCTCACAAACCATTTTCCTATGAACACAAACGTGAGGCCATTAACGCAGTGAAGGTTGTCACACTTACACACACTTATAAGCCTTCATGCACGCAATCCATCGTTACAGCTTCGATAGCATTTGGTAATAACCTTGTTCATTAAGGGCCGGGGGGGCACGATCATTACTTAAACAAAAAGGCGTAAAATAGCATAATGAAGGAGAACCCAAACAGTTTACACTTCTGTAATTATTCAAATCACCTTCTGATTAATTAAACTATTTGGCTAATGATTTCATTAGTAACAGCACATGGTCTAAAGCAGTGAGCATAATGAACTAGCTACGCAGTGTTGTAGATATGTTTTGTGGGAGGTCTTCGAGAAGGGACGCAAATACTGCCATTTTCTTCACACAACAGAATGCCACACTGCAGTAGAACCTCATTTATCTGAAACTCAGAAAGCAGCTGGTCCCTACATGCATAGTGAACCAGAGCGAAATGCACTGGTGACAAAAATAACTAATGTGCATAAATATCATAGTTTCTCTCTGTCTGACAAACAAATACATTTTAAAGAGATGTACTTCTACCACAAAGTGCACACACGCACACACACAACGCTGCCTGGATTCATATACCACACACGTGTGCACACTTAGGGGAGTCTTACCACAGTAGGCAAACTTGAGGGACAGCACACAGCTCTCATGCAGATGGAGCTGGTATTTGTCAGGCTTGGTGTGGTGGAGCACCTCCACATTGCTGCTCTCCATGCCCACAGCCAGCCACTCACCAGTGGGGCAGTAGCCCAGCGAGAAGATCTGCACAGGGACAGGGAGACGTCAGCTTCACACATTCAAAGTCAGCGTGTCTGAGCAGATGAGGTGGGCGGGGCCTGCTAACCTGCGAGGTGAAGTCGTGCTGCTGGAGCTGCCGTCCCTCTCTCAGGTCCCAGGAGCGCACGGTGTTGTCCAGTCCGCCCGTCCACAGCTTGGTCCCGTCATGGGAGATGTCGATGCAGCTGGCCCCGTCGGTGTGGCCCTGGAACTGCCTGCAGGCCCACAGAGACCGCAGGAAACAAACCAGTGAGGGATGCGCAACGCTACAAGAGCCATGCATCCCAGCCCACTGCTACGGCGGCTGTGGGGGCCCCAGTGCACTGACCTGACAAGGGTCTGGTTGTGGAGGTCCCACACGGCGATGTTGCCGTCGCTGCAGCAGGAGAAGCACACCTTGGCGTCGGGGCTGATGGCCAGTGCGTAGCAGGCCGGGGCGGACGACGTGAGCTCCGCCTTGATGCGGGGCGTCTGGGAGGCCAGGTCCCAGATGGTCAGCGTGCTGGCCTCGCCGCCCACGATCAGGGTGCGGCCGTCAGGGAGCAGCTTGCAGGAGCGGATGTAGTTGTCCCGGTTCTGGAGCGCACGCACGCACGCACACAGGAGCGTTAGCGGCGGAATAATTAGCATTTATTTGTAGAATGTCAACTTCACTAGAAGCGAACAGCACAGGAACATGAAAACATATGGGAACAGGATGGGAGATGAGGTGAGAAATTAAATTCAGACAAATATTGCAGAACAGGGCAAAATAGAAAAGCCCTATAAGATTGACAGTAAAAGGTTTATCTTCACAATAAACAAAGAAATGTATTTGTATATTTCAACTTGCTTGAGTTACCTTGTTTCTGAATCCTATTCAAAATATTCAAGTAACGTACAGTCACGTGTAATATTTAAGATAGACAAATAGTACTTTCAAATACTCGTAGCTGCCTGCATGAACGTGACTCATTACAAGGAGATATAAAGCCCATCCTTAGTTGCTCAAGGGGAAGAAGGGCCTTGCCCTGACAAGTGAAGTTTTTACAATGCTGCTGCCGCTCTCTCATGTTAAGAGTGAAGATCAGCTTTAACAAGAGCACAGGGGGGGGGGTTGGCCAGGATCCAGCCACGTGGGGGGAAGTAAGAGATCAATAGCAGCACAGGGAGGCTCCTGGCTGAATGAAAACAGCACCCTGATGGCTTTATAAGACCCTATTACACTCTGACCTGGCTTTAAGTGGCTTGGAGGGCATGTGGGCTGAGCAGCGTGGAGGAACAGTATCAAAATGAGGAATGGGAAGCAGTCGGAAAGGGAAGTAATGGGCTGGGTAATGGCAGACAGGGTTGGCCAATCAGAACATCATTACTCAGCAGGATGCCGACCACCGATGGATTATTGCACCACAGCACTGAGACACTTTGTTGAATTATTCACGTGTCCTCCGTCTGTTGGGAAACGCCAGGATGTAGGTGACTCACACTGAGGAGTGGCGCGCTCCTCGTCAAAGCTTTGTTTTCGGAAGCGTGGCCGCCGCTCACTCTCTCTGCAGGAAGTAAAGAAACCAACGCAGGGCCTCCAGCAAGGGCCAAACGCGACATCGGTGAGAGGCTGCTTACCAGGCAGTCCAGCTGGGACACGGGGCTCTTGCTGCCCGGCTGGCTGATGTCCCAGATCTTGACGCAGCCCTTGCCGCCCGTGTAGACGTGGCGGGTGGGGTTGCTGATGGTGACGGCGCACACCACCTCCCCGTGGCTCAGCGTGTTGATCTGGCGCGCGTGCCGCGGGATGCCGGGCCCGATCAGAGCGTCTGGGGGGAAGGGCACGGGCTGCATCTGTCCGTCAGCGCTCACGTGAAAAGAATAAGCCCTGTGAAGGAGCGGGGGGGGGTGACAGTAGCAAACATTAAGAAGGGAAGAACCAGTAACAGTGAAAGCTCCACATTAGCATAGCACTTTCACAGGGTAATCAAACTGAATGAACATTGTACTGATCACCATTAGCTCATTAGCTGGCAGTCCAAGTGGAGAATAGAGTGTGGATGGTGAATACTCACGGTTTTCCTCCGGAAATGGAAGTGAGACTTGCTGGGAGGCCCGGGGCTCTCATGTGAGGGTGGGGCTCGAACGCGGCCTGCACATGCAAGAGGTGCTACGGGTTAGCCAAACATGCAATAACCTGCTACGCTTAATTAGGCTAAGCCAACTGCCAAAGTGCACACTTTTGTTTTTCGCTGGATCTGCAATATGCCCACAGGAGCGCTCGGCTGCCGTTTCCAGACAAATTCCTTGAAAGGCACAGATTTATTTGCATGAAGAAAAAGAAGAGGGCTTTACACAAGGCTACAACAGCATACTTGCTAATGCTAATGAAAGCCTGGATTTGCAAATACAAGATGCATTTTGGGGTGTGTTGTGTGCGGGATGGGGTATGTCTTCTATGCCTCCAGCATACTAGGTAACATCAAAGAAAAGGAACCAAGGCTTCGTCATAGTAGTCCCCACACCCCATTATGTACATACAGCGAGCTGTATCTTGGAATTAAGAAATATTGAAACACGGCATTATGGAAATCTAAAGAAATGCTGGGAGTTTGCAAAAAATTGGCTTATATGGGATTGTATCATATGTGTGTGTGTGTCAGTATAATGCTTAACATAGAAGGTAGTAGGGCTGAAATGAATTGCGATAATCTACACAATTAACTGATTAATAAATCACATATTTTTATTGTTCAAACTTTAGCCTAAATATTTTTCCAAAAATAAAATACACAACTTTGCATTAAACTGGCATCTCATTAGATTTTAACTGTGATTTATTAATCTCAGTTAATTAAGTTCAGTGTGCGATTCGATTCTGCCCGCCATAGTTTGTAGTTGAATGCAGCCTTGCTTAGTTACAACACCAGAGCATATGGTCGGCTGAGGCGTTGTCTCACCACGTGCGCGCGCCCATATGAGGCAGCGGCTGCAGCGCTCATCTGGGGGGAGATGTGCAGGCCTGGGTAAACACCTGGGCTGGTCAGGGAGCCATTCATGTCATGGTGGCCCATCATGGCGAAGGGCGTGGCGTACGAGTTGGCAATGGACAGTGGCGTGCGCAGGGCCGGCACAGCTGGAAGCAGGGGAAACGAGGGCATTCATTAATGTGTGGCTCATTCTGAAAACCGCTGACTGAAGCTGTGTGTGTGTATTAGGGTTGCATGATATTGACAAAATGTGATATTAGATATTTATCATGAAAACTGCAATATCTATATTCATTTTGATATTTTTAAACAAATCAAAAACCAAAGTTATGGGAATCAAAAACCAAAGTTAAGGGAAAATGCACCAAAATACATTCATAACAACAAGTTATCTTAATCTTACAACATACGGGTTTATTTCAGCATATTGGACTGGTACAACAACAGTAATTCCAAGCTACCGAAGAGGCATTCTTTTAGCCACCAATATTTCCTCTTCTGTCTCCATTGTGTCGTCGTCTTCCTCAGCCACACATCTTACTGTTCTGTCTACAACAAACAACTAAAGCTGGCCACACAGTACAGGAATTTCCAATCTTCCAATAACTTCTCTTAATTCTACATAACCACACACTAGACCAGTGCTCCCCAATCCTGGTCCTGGAGGGCCGCTGCCCTACATGTTTTAGACGTCTCCCTGTTCCAACACAGCTGATTCAAATGAATGGCTCGTTATAATGACCTGTTGATTTGAATCAGGTGTGTTGGAGCAGTGAGACATAAAACATGCAGGGCAGCGGCCCTCTAGGACCAGGAATGGGGAACCCTGCACTAGACTATTCAGTCAGGTTGCAGGACCACACACTTGGCGATTATCCCAAATTATTTCAGAGTGACGATTCCAGGGACATGGGATCTCACAGAAACTTGCGTTTCTGACTGTCAATCATGCCATCAATACACAGATCGCCGTTGCCGTAGTAGCACTTGAATGAGCTACATATCATGCACAGAGAAACAAAACTCTGGATGAAGTCCTCATGACTGAGAAAACAGAAACATATTGACTTGTTTATTTCATTTAGCAGCGCGATCTGGAAGGTAGGCTACAGCCACGGAAGCTACGTACCCTACATGGTTGCTAGTATCTATGGCGACGTCAGCTCAAGTCTCATTGGCTATTGCGAGATAATGCTGGTGTTCCAATCGCTGCACCTCTCACACTACATCCGGGCTATTAAACTCCGGTCCTGGAGGGACACACCCTGCATGTTTTAGATCTCTCCCTGCTCCAACACAAGCCTGATAACGACTCATTTATTTGAATCAGGTGTGTAGGAGCAGGGAGAGATCTAAAACATGCAGGGTGCGGCCCTCCAGGGCCGGAGTTGTATAGCACAGCACTACAGGATTTCAAGTCTATTTGACAAAGACTTTGATATTTACGATTCAAATTTTCAACATGTTTGATATTTACGATTCAAATTTTGGGAGCCTCCGAGCAGTCAGCAACAATAATATTCAGTGTGTAAACACCTCACACTACAAGATCATTTGGCAGATGATCGGTTCCGACCAGCCTTGCCCCTCACGATTGTCGGCAGGGGCAAACCGGACCCACAATCGGGCAAAAAACCCTGCTAAAAACTGAATATTGCATACTTTCTGCAACATTTTCGATATTATATTGCATGTTATATTGCAACAATTTTGAGTCAATATATTGCGCACCCCTAGGTGTGTGTGTGTTGACAGTTGCCCATGGACTCACCCAGTGCCTCCATGCCAGGTGGTTTGCTCATGGCCAGGGGCCGGAGACCGGGAGTGCTGCTGGTGCCCGGCGTCGGTGCCTCGTTCCTGGGCGTGGGCGTGTTGGACTTCAGGCCCGGTGTGGACGACTTGTCGTTCTGTACAGGGAAAACGCTCTTTAACCCTGTGTGGCACGCTGTGTGGCGTGTGAGCTCTGTTGACAAGCTGCTGGCATGATCACTGGCTTGAACCGTATGGACTATTCAGCTACAGGCAAATGTACCAACTGGACGTCGCTCTGGATAGAAGCGTCTTCTAAATGCTGTCAATGTAGCATGTATGCTGGCGTATTGGTACACAGCATCTTGTTCCTAAAAAGTCTTTATGCTCACTTCTCCCTCAGTGAAACCAGCTAGTGCCTAATACTCTCCACTGAGCCACAAAGAGGGGGGGGTTAATCCAGAGTGACACCAAGTGGGCAGGATCAAGGTAATCCAATCCCAACAGTGACACTGCATCACTTGCATGGTGAGCGTATATGAGCCTGCATGCATGCATGCAGAGTGTCTGCTTTGAGAACTTGGGGAGGGGGGCTTTACAGTGAGACGGTGGGTGCGCTTACTCATTTGTGCTCACTCATTTGTAATCTACCGGCTCAGGGAAGAGAGAAGGCAGCAGGGGTCTTTGAAGCTGGTCCTCCGAATCAGTTTGTGTACATTATATCATACCGTCACAGGCCCATTGGGGGGCGTGTCGTCTATCTAATATACAACTAAATACCAGCCCCCTCTCCCAAAAAACACTTACAAGGGGCATTATTGAGGTATTTATGGCATATGGCCGGAGAATAAATTGGGTAAACCATAAAGGGGCTTGAGGGGTCAAGCCCAGGAGGGGGGGGGGGGGGGGGGGGGCATACACTAAAACACCCCACGAGAAGCACAGGCTGCCGAAAGACGGTCAAACACACACACCGGGCCTGTGGCAATGGGGGGGGGGGCGGG